>JANZLC010000004.1:28212835-28225404 GCA_026413385.1 Erythroxylum gracilipes
TTAATAATAATAATCAGCCACCAAATAGCAAATAATAGCTGTATAGTTGGTCCCTAACTCAGAAATGTATACAATGTTAAGTGATAATGTTAAGTGATAACTTAGGTTGTGTATTGTTTATTTTATAAAGTGTTGTCGTTTCTGTTAAAGTGTTGTAGTTTTGTGCATAGTAGCTAAGTGTTTTATGTTCTGTATATATCCAAAATCTGACTTGATGTACTTTTTTGAAGTTGAATAATATACAAGTCAGTTTTATTTACAACTCTCTCGAAAGCTCTGTACATAATAAAATAAAATTTTTTATTTAATAATAATAATCAGCCACCAAATAGCAAATAATAGCTGTATAGTTGGTCCCTAACTCAGAAATGTATACAATGTACAAGCATCAAGGAATCACGATATTTAGGAGCTAGAATCCATTACAGGACTAAACCACACAGAAGTTTCCTTGTTATTTATACAGCGATTCCAATTCAAATTAGCTTCGGACCTAATCTGTCTTTGATTCAGTGGAATGCACTTCCTCTGGATGGTTTTTTCACAGTAGAATGCCTCATATCTTGCTCGATATGGGCTTTCTTTTTCGCTGTAAAAGCTGCATCAGTGGCCAGAAGATATCCAGTCTATGGAAACCTTTGGACGCCTGCAAGAAATGCAGATGTTATTGAAATGTTGGTCATTTTCGACAGAGTAAAAGAATATTGAGTTTAATGGCATACAATTACCTCTACTATAAAATGTGCCCATGCGTTATTTGATCTGTTTTCCATCACACCCTTCAAAATTGTTAAATTCAGTCCACGGATCACTTGAGCAATGTCCAGGAAGAGTATTTGATCGTTGCAAAGCATCTGTCAAAGCAGAGGTTTTGAGTTGCTAAACATTGAAATAGTGAGAACTTTAAAACTAGCAGGACAAACCTCAATAAGAATGTGTCCTGGATACTCAAGGTCTTCCACAACTATAGGGCATTCTTGGAGCTCGGTTCCAAATTCAAAGGCCCAGCTTCTTCCATTATGAAAGTAGTTTTTGGAATCAGCTGATCTGCAACTCTTGCGTGAAGCCACCTGTAAGAAGTTCAGTTTCAAATTATGTTGTTGTCAAGGTATTCACATGGAAGTTGAGCTTGCTAATGATTGAACACAAGTATGAAAAGACCTTTGGTTAAGCAAATGAAAACCAATCAGTTTATTTGTGAACCACTTTTTTACAACAGAAACATGAACTTCAAAGTATTGTTACTGCTCCATAAGAAAAATTAAATTCAGATTTGCTACTATAGCCTGTTACATTCCATAACCACTCATTTCCCATACCTAAATTTTCCTGAAAGATAAAACTGCTTGACATTAATCTGTATGAACTCACTTTACATACCTCCTGCTGCACCCACTGCCTCAGTTTCTCTGCTTGAGAAGTTATACTTCTCATATACAATATATGCTTGACCGTTTGGTCTAGTAGTCCATCAATGCTACACTGCAATTTCACAAAAGACACTTGCAGACATATTAGATATCAAATCTTAAGTAGAATCCTATTAAAGCTCCAGAAAAAAAAAATATCAGCAGAGCGCTTACCTTTGCTCCATTAGGAACAAGTTCCCTGAGTTCTTTTACCCTATCCTGTATCAGCTGTCTATCTCTTGGTCTAGCCCTTTGGTTATCACCTTGCTTTGCCATCCTTTTGCTAATATTTGGTGACTTTTGTCCTTTCTGAGGCTGCAAGTATTTGTTCTCCCTTTGTTGCTGATCCTTAACAAAATTCATGTTTATCATGCTCTTCAAAGCATCAGAAGTAGGATTAATATTTCTTCCATCAGCAGCATGCTCTGACCTATCTTGGCTCAACGGAGCTCGATTGCTCATCGCAAGAACATTAATTTCAGATTGGCTTTGTGATGCAGACGATGCACTATACTGTCCCAATGAGCTCACGGATGACTTGAAACTTTCAGAGCAATCAACAGAAGTATCACCTGAATCATCATAACCTTTAGAAACAACAGCGTCCAACAAATATTCAGGACCAGCTCCTTTAGTAGAATATGAGCGGTCAGTTATTTCACTTGGATCTTGGCTGTATGTCAGAGTTGAGCTGCTGTAACTATCATCATGTAAGCAGGAAGAGTTCCAGAAAATATCACCGGTATGGCCCTGAAAAGCTGGTCCAAGTGCTTTATGTAACTCGCAACCCTTTGGAAAGCTAAGGATACCATCAAAAATTTCATGATCCACGTCAGCAGAAGCCCTACCTTCAAATGACTGCATTGACACACCTCCAGCTGAATAAGAATCTGTAGTTCCAGTAACAGCTTGTTGAGAAACTCCCACATCAAAGTCAGTAAACTGGGAATACACTTCTAATTCCTGCATCAAACAGGAGAGTTCAAACAGCTTGCCCTCTACCATCTCTAGTTGGCCCGTATTTAATGACTCGGTTGAAGTTGATACTTCAGAAAGATCATCTGGTGCATCCTCGATCTTGCTTTTGCTTTCAAATTCAAAAGCTTGCATAAGATCTTTTCCATAATACATAAACATGTCTCTAAACATCGGCATTGGCTTCACTTGACTTGCAGCAGTAAAATTCTCTTTATTCAGCTTGAAATGATCCAAATCCTCTGCTTTCACAGGCCTATTTGCAAATGCTGATGTTATATTTGAGTTCGTCATGGGACAAGATGTTAGAGGAGATGTAATCTGAGCTTCAAAATCCTTCTTCAGACACAAAGGCAGACCATAATCCCCAACTTGGATGAGGCCAATGATGACATCTTTGAGATGATTCACTACTTCAATATCTTCAGCAACCTTGAACATAGAAAAAGAACAAAGAGAAGGCCTTAAATTAAGACTTACAATGAAACGAAAAAATGTTTAAATCTCTCCCCTGCAAACACAAAGCGCATGCACACAAGTATGACACAGGAGTGCAAATGCACAAGAATAGGGGAAAAGTAACCCAGAATTACGTTTGGGTTGGTCTTTCAGACATGAAGGCTTTCCTACAATCCTTCATTTTGACTTGTATTATTTTCATTGAAGACAACAGATCAACCGCATGGTTGGACAAAATTTGAAATATTATAGGTACCTATCAAATAGAACAAGAAGTCACCACACAACTGCATGAAGTTAAGGAAATATGCTCACCTCTTCGAAGGACCCCAGCTGTAGTACTCCTCGAGAAGCTACAGGTACCAGCAAAATTGTCTGCCCAAAGTATTGCAAGCAACAAGTTTGTATTCAATTTAAAGAATAATCTTAAAATCTTGAGAAATTAAATCATAAATATCCTATAAAAGATTTAAGCAATTGAAAAGAACCAACAATCGCATCCCAGGAACATGCACAAGTATTTTAATGCACGCAGAAGTATCTTACATGCAGGCATATAGAGGAGGAAATATCGCAATATTTTAGTTACCTTTATACCTGTTGCAAACTGAGGCAGCCACTCTTCTGGACACTGAAAATGGAAATAATGTCATTTGTAAGCATGGCTTGTTATTTTTTAGGTACTAGCCATATTTATCATTTATTGCTATTAGAAATCTGACCTCAGAAACTAACTCAGGAAGCAATTCTCCATTCAAAATATTTTTCAAGGAAACCCAGCAATGCTTTCCAGTTAATGCTACTTTACCAGCAACCCTGAGAATTTTTGGAAGACAAGAATCAATTTTCATCCCTCAATACGTTGCATATAATGGGATCTTAAAATATGTCCTTCCACTGATTTTAACATTAAAGGGAGACTGTAATGGGCTTATTTTTTAAATAGATTACTTCGTTTACATATTCAGTAGTAGAGCTCACGATCTGTTACAAAATGGATCAAGGTGACCATACCCTTCTCCTACAGTGTACTCAAGCTGCTGCATGTCAGCCAACACAAATCCAAATGGAGATGCGTCAGAGGTACAATACAGTGGTGAAGTTTCAAACTGCAGAGAAAATGTACCACCAATTCCACTGCTATAAATATCTTCACCTCCCAAAGGTTCTCTTAGTTTTGGACAATCAAAATACCCATCTTCCCAAGTTAAGACCCTGTCATTAAGTAATGGATCACATGTTACACTGCATGATAAATCGTTGATATGGACAAAGACTTGAGGACTAAAAATATTAACAAGAAAACAGGTAAGCAAGTAGAAAATAAGGGATTTATACTGAAAGGGAACGGGTTCAAGAACTGCAATTCTAGTTCTACACAAAAAGAAAGAGAGAAAAATTTACTTATAATATGAACATCAAAACTTCTCTCAAACATTCACCATCTTTAGATTTTTATTTAAGCTATCAAAGGACATAGCATCAAGTACCCAACAGAAAACTGCAATACCTTGGCTATAGAATTTTGCTTAGACATCAGACAAAAGGACTCTATGTATCCAAAATAAGAACTCTTACGTATGAAATTCCCCATAAATAAGTCCTAAATTAAAGAAATCATACGAGTAACACAAGGTTGGGGCAGGGAGCAAAGTCCATAAAAAAAAATGAACAAAAAATTTACAGTATCATCACATTAAGCAAATACATAGGGATTCAGAAATAACAACTTACATGGAGTTTTCATGCCTGAGTTTCCAAAACACGGCATATATCCAGTGTGAGTCACTGCAAAGACTTCGGAGCAATTCCCCCAAAGCACTACTTCCCATTCGTTGACTAATTGGAAAAAACAACAACTAACAACAACTAAAATTCCCTACTACTATTTCTAGCAGAACAACAAATTTATCCAAACCCCTAAACTTATTTCTAGCTTCCCCGATAAGAACCTCGCCCAGCTTGTTTTATCAGTAAACCCGCTCTTCGTTTCCTCGGTGGTCCCACTGAATTCAGGACCAAAAGTCTCATAGCTAATAGCATCAATGCTACTATTTGTGAGAAGCCAAATCAACTGCTTTATCACAAAAATGCACTTAAAGTGATAAAAACTGAACTTGGAAGTCCATGTGAACGATCTCTTGATTTGATATGAGCAGAGTCTAAAAAATAACAAGCTATTGAACGAAGATCGCCTACTCTAGCTTGCAAACGTCGCGACTGAACAAAAAAGAAGCTAAGCCGAGGCGCTACATTCAGACTTGGCTCGCTCTCACTTGGTCAATAACCTACATAAAAGATGAAATATCAAATAGGAAGAAGCCGTCAGCTAAATGCACGTAACCACTAAAAGGTGGGACAAAACCATAACTAAAACTTCAAGAACAATCGGTGGACTTGGAAATCACTTTCTAGGCAAGCAAGCAGAGTGCAACAGCAAAAGTAACTGGAATTAGGAGTTACCTGAAAGCAAAGATTAGAGGAAATGGAGATTAACTCAAGTTCGTTGGATTCCATAATCAAGGAAAGTGCTATGCTGAGTGGCCTTTGACGGAGCCCAGCTTATATAGTGTCTCCGCCTCCGGTCACCCGTCAAATCCTTGTGGCCCACAACTGCACTGCAAAAATAATAATAATAATAATAAACTATAAGTAAAACTTAAAAGTCTAAAAAACAAAACTTCCTGTAAGACTTTATTATTTAACAAAATTAAAAATTCCTGTATTTATAAAAATAACGATAAAATGTAAATTTAATTTTTTAATTTACTCTAACCAATTAAAATGATTATTTTATTTAAATTAGATTTAATTAATTCAACAATTTTAATTAAATTGTCTTGTTATTTAATAATTAATAAGGCATAGAATTATTTTTATAATAATTATTTTCTATAACTATTTAATTTATTAAGCTATATTTTCTGCTAATTTTTGGTATTTATTCAATTTTAATTATCTAATTTTATAGTTTTAAGTTTAAAATATTTTTAAAAAGAGAGAAAGATAGAGGATCAGATCTTTTGTTCCGGTTATGTAATTCCTACAATGTTCTATTAAATCTCATCCACACGTTTATGTAGGATCCACACAAATATGTGAACTAAATTAAGTAGCACAGGGTTAGAACACTTTAACAGGAATAGGGTGATCCAACCCGAGAGAGAGCACTTGTTAAAGTATTTACTTAGATTGTGATTACAGTTAATTTCTTCATCTTTTTCTTTTTAATGAATAAGCAACAATAATAATAATTTAGCAAAAATCTTGTTAATATGCGGAGTCTACGAAGATCCAGTCATATGCAGCTTTACTCTTAACTAATAAAGAGAATGACTCACATGAATCTTTTTAATGAATAATAAACATAAATGTTGTCGTGACAATCCATGATTAAAAAATTAAAGACACCCAATTTACTCGGCTGTAAAAATTTTGAACTGATCAATTTTTTAATTCGGCTTGTTTCAATAACTTTTGTTATTAAAAATTAATTAGTTTTCATAAACTTACTGGATTTTATAAATTAGAATAAATCACTTAATTTTTATTTTTAATTAAATTTCATTTTTTTTGATAATCAAAGATTTTTTATTTAATCTTATTTCAGATTCTTCAATATTGTTCAATCTTTGTCAGTTTCACGACGAGCTAATATTGATTAAACCTTCAAACCTCTTTTATTACCGGTCTATTTTTTATGTAATTTTTTAAACATTAGGTAAAATAGAAATTAAAAAGTCATAAATCTTTAACCTATGATATTTCCTATATCATTCTTTTAAGGTGTAATAGTTTAATTATTTTGAGTGCATGCAATGCAACCAAGAAACTATCTACCAAGTTCTACCTAATTGGTAACTTTCAGAATAAGATTTGTTGCAGCTGCTTTCCGACCTAGTTCTTTGTAAGAAAAGGTGCCGACTTTTTATGTGAAAATTGATTGGACCGACCACATGAAAGTTCTACACATCTGAAGAGTTGCAATCTAAAACTTAAAAGAGATTAATATTTTAACTTGATAGTTTAGTGATTGGTAGTTTTTCATTGTAAGAACATATCATGAATAGTAAGCTGGAATTTGAGCTTACTTGGAGTGATCTATCTTCACTAAATTTGTGAAAGACAGCATGTTTAACCTAATTTTAAAAAGGGAAATTAATTATTATTACCCTGTTTTTAATGTTTATATCTTTGAAAGTCATGCAACTTATATAATGCTTAAATTGATTGAGTTATTAGGTTAAATTTAGTCAAAAGTACATTTTGAAGTTTACCAGTTAAAATATAATACAACTTATATCTCTATCGTTTTGAAGCGTTTAAATTGAATCTTAACACTTCTAAAACATTAGCAACATACTTTAAATATGGGGACGGATTCACATTGGAGACAAGTAGGAGCACTTGCCCCTACTGCTTCTAAAAATTTCATATAAAAAATTATTATTTTAAATTTTAATCCCATAAAATAAAATAAAATTTAACTTCCATTAAAATTTTGTCTCACTAAAAATAAAATTTTGCCCTCACTCAAAAAAAGTTTCGAATCTGTCCAATTCTAAATGAATGGAAAATGTGACAGGATTAACTCTCTATTAATTAAATGTAATGTTAATACTGAACACCTAACAATGGAGTCAATTGTTATATATTTCACACAACAGGTCTAATCTGTCATCTTACTGGAAACCAACCACAAAAAGAAACACTTTTGTTTAGGAATTCAAGTATGGTTATGATGCGATGCGATCCATGACCAGGCATTAACTAATTGGACATTGTCTAATTGGACCTTCTGAGTCCATTGACGAGCAAGTGGAGTTTGAGATACAGAAGCGATCCTTTTTTTAATGTAAATAACTAAAATGCTTTCAAACCCCCAAGCCACTCGCAAAAGTCCAACTTAATTTTTGTTCAAGTAATTACGTCCCTTCAAGTTGTGCTAAAATCAAGGGTTATATCAAAATAACTAAATAAGTGGAAAGGATTATTTTTATTTATCTTCTTAATAATTTGATAAAATAAGAATTTTAAATTTTAAAAATTAGCCTGTCATAAAATTAATAATTAAATTTTTAAAAAATATAATTGAAGAAAAAGGATGGCGTTGCTCATAAAAGAAGTTAATGTTTAATTGAAGAATGTTAAATGAAAATCAACATATTTATTATGATTTATGAAAACTAGTTATTTTATATGAATTCAATTAATTAATTAATTAATCAATTGATTGATTGATCATTAAATAATGAAAAAAAATTATTAAAATCAACTGAATTAAAAATTAATCAATTTAAAATTTTTACCAATGAATCACTTAAATTGATTCAATTTTTTAATCATTGCTTATTGACTAGGCTAGCCATCATATATATATATATATCACAATTTGAAAAAATAATGGTAATACGTCCCTATCTTATATGTCACATTAAGACTTCAATGGATATATTTTTATTCAATAATTGATCATGCACTCTCAAAAGTAGGTATTAGCAAGAAAGTGACTGAAGGGAGTTGGATGCAGTGAACATATTCCACAACTATATAAAAATTAGAATTCCAAAACTTCGATTCTCAGCATGGAAAAGGCCAATTCATCAAGGCATGAATCTTTTGAAAGGCCAATTCATCAAGGCATGGATCTCTTCTAAGGCCAATTCATCAAGGCATGAATTTTTTCTAAGTAGCTAGCGAGTCACGAATCTTCCCAATTAGGTAGATCACGAACCATAATTGGAGATTAATCAATATATAATAACGTGACACTAGAGCAAGTATAGCATTCATTTGACCACCTGGCCCAAATGAAAATATAAACACATCATATAAAAATATAATGTCAGCCACATGCCATTTTAATTATTTGGTGAATAAATAAAAATAGTAATCGTTCCCAAAGTTGGTGAACTAAATATTGTTTATACGAAAATTAACATATAAATATATTAAGAGTTTGAGTTTAATTATAATATTTCCCTTTATATGCAAATTTAATTAAATTTAATCTTCTCCCTAATTATGTAAATAACTTTTTTAAAATCAAACGATATTAAAATTTGGTGCATTGAAATAGAGTGAAATGAAACTGTGTATACTAAATTTCTCCATATTTTATATTTAGCGAAATTTTTATATTAACCTATTTGCATTTGTATCATTTTCTTTTTAATTATGTAATTGACCAAGAATTCATCATTGTCACATGCATGGAAATAGTTTTTGAGAAAGCACTTAAAAGATAAGAGATCCTCCGTCAATCATATAAAAGAAATAGAAAGTCAAACTCCAAAGCTTATATAATAAAGAAATGATTGAATAGTTAAACAGAACTGAACCAGAAACTACTTCCAGTTCCAGCTGTCCGAAAGCCTCAATAAACCTACACCACGTAAGCTAAGGGCTGACAACTCGAGTGCAAAAGGAACCGGTGGCAGTCACCGACATGTCATCCATCGGACCGTATTTTATTCGATTAGCCACAATAGAGAGGCCTTGGTGTCTTTTGGTACCACAAGACATTTTTATATATACGACTATACGTACGTTACATGAGTACGTGTCAGAAACTAAATAAAAAACCACCGACAAACAATGAGAGGTCTGATGGGAATGGTTTGTCGGACGGAAGTACCGTGTAAGTCGTCCGTACACGTGTCTCCTAGTGATTACTGCAACTGCCTTGGCTTTGTTTTTTTTCAAATGCTGTAGTCCTGGGATTAAGTCTTGGCAGTTGGCACCGTGTGAGTGACATTTGTATTATATGTGAAAAAAAACAAATCCAAATGATGTATTTGGTTCGCAAAATTTTTGATTTGTTTGTCGTCGTTTTTAGCATGAATCTAAAATTAGAAAAATTAAACTTACAAATATAAATTAATATTAAAATTTAGTAACTCAGTTGGTACATTTTGTTTACGTCTGTGAGACTCTTATTTAACTTAATTACTTTTACTTATGATATAACAGTAGTTTTACTCAAGGTATTACAGAGCCGACTTATTTAACCCTTGATTCACAACTTGTGAAAGTAAATCACGCTTAATCATATGACTGTCTCGATTTAACCTTAACAAAAGATTTCTTTAACAATTTTTAACGATGAAGACAATAATCAAATAACTCAAGTGATTAAAAAATAAATACGTAAACGAATATACTTGAGATAAAAAGAACAAACTTTCTTAACAGATTCAACTCCTTCAAAGACAGATCTGAAAGTTGTTCACCAACAATACTTCAGTAATCAATTATTGGAAATTTTGCACATTACTTCCTACCGTAAATCATTAAGGGTAGTCACTCAATCCACATCTCATCAAAACAAAACTGCAACATAAAAGATAACATATATACCAAAAAATAGCTTAACTCAATCCACATCTCATCAAAACAAAACTGCAACATAAAAGATAACATATATACCAAAAAATAGATAAGCTGCGAAATCCCAAAAAACCACCATTAAAGATAACATATATGCCAAAAAAATAGATAAGCTGCCAAATCTCCAAAAACCACCATTAATTAACGTTGAAGAGTAGAATAAAGATGCCTAGCTGATTCACGCAATAATTAACAGAAACACCACAAGCAACTAACGATTGAAGCATAAGAGAAAAACGCAGCATTCACATAAACAATTCAGGTTGGCGTGATCAGCCAGAAGAGGTTTTTTTTCAATAGATATGTAATTTTCTTGGCCAAAAAATCAGCAATGCACGCACATCAATCATCCGCTAAGTCACAAAAGCACAAATAGGAAACAACCACAGTTCCCACATAACCCATCGACGACAACAGACAAAGAAATGAGTCACGGTATAAGAACAACTCAACTCAACAGTCATTTGATTCACCGAGAACTCTTTGCTAGATAGAGTTATGATTCACCAAGAACTCTTTGCTAGATAGAGTTTTACCTACACATAATTAGCTACCAAATATTATCTAACATAGCTTTAAGATTTAAGTTATAATCAACCAATTAAATTTAAGATGTTCTATCCAATCTTGATTAGAATTTGAAACTAATCAATGTTATTTTAAAAATCTCATTATTAAATAATGTCAGAATTAATAATAAGATAAATAATATGCATCTTAACCAATATGCATTTGGTTGGTCTGCAAATTTCTTAAGAGATATGGTACAGCTAAGAAGCCAAGTGATGAAGGGTGTTAAATAAAGCTGATTTAATTGAATTTTGACAAAAAAAAAAGAAAGGGGTCAGATCAATTTTTAATTTTACCCAAAAAAATTGATGTTTAATTTTACCAAATTTATTAATTTATTTCTATTCAAATAATTATTTCTTTTATTTTTCAATAAAATTTTATTTAAATTATTTTTATATTTTCATCAATTACATATTTTAAATATATTTTAATGAGATAAGGAAATCAAAGTCAACATAATTTTAGATTTTTTGCGATAATCAAATTATGGTCATTTTTATACTAAAAATTATATATATAATGTCATATACATTATTAAATTAATTATATTAGTAAAATGTTAATTTAAATTAATTTAAAAAAATTTAAACTAGTTGATAACTTTATGATGCCGCGGAGGCGGCAACTTTTGATTCTTCCAATGACCCTATTTCCTCTTCCGGGCCGTGCTCGATGATGACTACCTTACAGAAAGAGAAATGCAAGGATTGGGATTTGGGACACCAACAAACGATAACGGTCCACCTGTGGTGTAAGGAAGGCTAGCTACTACTTTCTAGGTTTTATAGGACACAGAGTGTACGTTAGGATATAAGTGGGGCGGACAGGAGTGGAGTGCAACTTAAGGCACCAGACCAGAGACAGAGACTGAGCAAAAAGTGCCTTTGTTTGAATAAGACATGGCATGTTAAAGCGTCCTTCGTCAACAACGTAGAGGTTACCGCATATGGTTGGAGCACCTGTTTTTGTTTTTGTTAGGGTATTATGACTCTATCTCACTTAATTTTGTTCAACCTTACTTAATTTTACATAAATTTATGAATAAAATTTAATAAAATAGATTAGGAATTTATTAATCAAAACAAAAAATCTAATCTTACATGCAAATCCTTTAGCATATACATATGCTTTCCTCTCCTATCCTCTCGCGCCAAATGAAACTCAGGGTGGCATTGATATTCTTGGAAGAATGGTATCATTTTTTTACTATATTGGGTATATAGAAAATTGCTTTAAAATGAAATATAAAAATATTATTAATCCAATCATAATATATTATTATCATTTTTTTCATTTCTTACCTATTTCTTTCTTTACTTACCAACTAATCAAGCATTCTCTCACTCTTTAGAGCTTGCTTGGTTGGATGTTAATTAATAGAACGGAATGAAATATAATGAAATAGAATAGAACGGTTATAATGAAATAAAATATAATATAGTAAAAAGTTGTTTGAGAGTAATGAAATGGTTCATAATGTAATGTAGTAAAATATTGTTTGGAAGATAAATAGAATAGAATGTAATTAATAATAAATAACTATTATACCCCTTATAATGAAATAGTTAGGCCATCTCCAACCTTTGCAATAAATTTTTACACCAAATTTGGTGTAAAATAGAATATTCCTAGAATTTTTTATATCAAATTTGGTGTTACTCCAATCATTTTACACCAAATTTTTACGCCAAATTTTTTTCAAAGAATATATCACAATAATTTAGTTATTAACTAAATTAATTTATATTTATATAACCACAATAA
>JANZLC010000004.1:28231563-28261176 GCA_026413385.1 Erythroxylum gracilipes
TTTATTAAAAATAAAAATAAAAATCATTATTCTAATTAATTAATATATACTTTTTATTAAATTAATATTATTTACAATCATACTTTTTATTAAATTAGTATATACTTTTTGTTGAGTTTTAATTTTTAAAATCAATTGTGTGGTTTAAATTTATGTACTTTTTATTTCAAATATACTTTTTGTGATTAACATATTTTATTAATGAATTTATTACACTTATAAATAAGAATTATAAAAATATTTAAAATAAATTTAATATTATATTCAATATTAGGCTCATTTTAAATGTCTCAATGAGATCTTTGTAATGATATATTTTGTGTAAAGTAATAAATATGTTAACTTTAATTAGAAAGTAAATTATGTAAATAAATCAATTTGAGATAAGGACATAAAAAGAAGATGTTAAAAAGTAAAGGGATAAAGTTGTCTTTTATACTTTTGGTGCAATAAATAGTAACACACCAAATTAGTGTTTTGGTGTTTTGGTGTCTTGGTTTGAGTAAATTTTTTGCACCAAAATATCAAATTTGGTATTTTGATGCCTTGGTTGGAGATGGCCTTAGTGTAGAAGGTTTAATGCTATAATGAGAACCAGAATTGTTCAAGACCTTGCGTGCCATATAATGTGTTTAATCTCAACTTATCAACATCCTAAATTTTTGACCTACGACTAAGGAAAAAGAAGGATGACTACAATAACAGAAGAATTCTGCAGTAAACAACTGACAGAAAAATGGCCGGTGTGTGTGCATAGTTACTGCTTCAGTGTACCTCATATTTCCTGACACAGTATACTTCCATCGTGACCCCAGAAGTTGCGGATAATGCGATCATCGACACTGTCCCAGAGCAAAGATATATGCTACTACTACGTACTACTAGTAGTAGTCTGGATTTAATGAACCAAACGTACATGATCTTTACGTAAAGGATGCACTTTGTTTTTTTTTCTTTGTTCTTTGTTTTGATATTATTTCTTTACTATGAATTTGACTGATTTTAGATATTTTGTTCAAACAAAGAAAAGAGTTTTAAACACTGTAACTCAGGGTAGCCGCTAATGAGCACGCGTGTTCATGAAGAAGTTGCCATACTAGACAGCTGATAAAGCTTGTCAGACAGATGAACTAGCTAGTAGCTCAGCATTCTACTGTTTTTTGAACTGATAAAGCAAAATACTAATGTTGTCTCTGAAGACGACACGTAGAAGATGAGTCAATGATAAACCCTTTTCTCGGGACAGAGGTCCATATTCTACTATTCTTTGCCTACTTATGATTATCCATTTATTCAATAAATACACAAAAATTATCGTGAAAAAGATAGGTATTAAGTTTTTTTTTAAAAAAAAATTGTTTAACTACTAATTTTAACGTAATTTACTTTTATTATTGATAATCAATGACATATTATATAAAAATTAAAGATAAATTAATTTTATAAACTAAATAACTAGTTTTATTTTAATATTTTATACAATATTTATTAACAAATATTCATAATTAATTTATTATATTTCATATAATATGTAAATAAAAATATAAATTCATTTTTGACTTAAAATTAATTTATTATTTAGAATTAAATATTTGATATTTTAAAATTTTATTTCATTAATAACTGTTTTTCAAAAGTTAATATTTTCTAAGATATTTTGTAATTTCAAAACATTTTAAAATTTAAATATTTTATTTAGATTTTTTTAAAAATAAATTATATATAAATTATATGTTTAGTTAATACTACAATCAAATTTCGATAAAAATTAACATTGAACTTCGTATGTTATAAAAACAAGGAGAACTTAAAACAAAAATTTCAAAAACTTAAAATAAAAATAAAAATTTCATTTCTATTTTTGTTATTTTTATTTTTTATTTTTGGTATATATTTTAAAAACTTGTTACATATTTATTATTGATAACAAACAAATATGAAGTAAAACTTAGAGATAAAAAATGAATTAATTAAGTGAATAATTTTATACTAATATCTTGTATAATAAATATGTGTTATATTTTACTTAAACTAATATATAAGTAAATATTTTATAAATAAATTAAAAATTAATTAATAATAAGACAAAAAATAAAAATTTATTATAAAAATAAAAAGAAGTCAAAGTCAATTTTAGAAAGTAAAAAAAATATAGAATTAAAAAGAAAAACATGAAAACAAAAATGAAAACTAGGGCAAAGCAAGCACTTGTGATGGGATTGTGCTTGGCCAGGTTAAAAAGACAACAACTAGCTCGAAATAAGAAAGGTACGCGAGTCCAGCCTTTAACTCAAGAGCCCAATCACAATGACCTGCGCGACGTCGTTGTAGTCTCAATCTTCCAACAATCCCTTTTTTAATTCAATGCTTCAGTTAACATTAAATTTGCCATAAATGCTTATTTCTCAATTCAGATCTAATGCAATATATCTTAATAGGAAGATACACCTAAACGACGTCATCAGAAGCTCTAAACTAAGATTGCGTATAGAAAGAAAGCAACTCATAATATAATAATACTTTGGTTCCACTTGCCCCTCGGTCAAAGCTCAATATTTAATAATTATACCACCCAAGTAACTAATTTACTAAATAATTAAAGGAAACTTGGTAATGATATTCATATGATTAATTAATAAATACATTTTTCAAATTTAAATTTAAAGAACTTTTTAAATTTGAACTTTTTTCCAATTTTAAATTTAATAAATGAACATATTCAGTGCACAAAACTTTCCATTTTGTAGGAGTTTGGGGAGGGTCATAATGTACGCAATCTTTTTGGTATTTTTATAAAAAGACTGTTTCTATGACTTGAACTTATAATTTTATGATCACAAATGAGTAATTTCACCAATTACTTCGAGGCTATCATCTATTTAAAATATTAGGTATTTTATCACGTCATCACCAATTACTAGTTGCCTGTTGTGATGTAGTGAGTACCTAAATTGATGTATGACTGAAATGTTAGGTTGAGCATATGCTTCATTACAGAGAGTTGATAGCTTTGCCTTTGGATAATAATTGACCGCCCAATGATCTCTGGTTTGAAGCTAAAGGATCTCAATTCTTACAGGCTTAAGATAAAAAGAAAAGACCGGAACATCTAACCCTGACCGTGTGATGATGTGAAAATGATGCAAACAATGACTTCATCTGCGATGGAGACATTGGAGTTGGTATATGCAGATTCAGCAGACGCAACATAACTTGTAAGGTCAACACTCTTCTCGTTTCCTTGTTTCTTCCATTCTCGAGTCTTATCCTGAATTTAACAGTAGTGTCACGTTTTTCTTCAGGATTAGTTTCTATGCTTCAGGGTTTTGACAATGCCACGTTTCATTGGTTTTTTGCTTCCAGGCTAATCAAATTCAGTTTGAAGATCCAAACTTCCCCTTCTTTTGTGATCATCCACATATTGCATGGGTTTTGACTGTTTTATACACCTAATCATTCTTATCTTGATACAGCTATGGAGTTTCAAGGTTTCTTGTATCCAGGAGAATCTTCCCATTTGTTTCAACCAAGTTCTAAACGTGGAAAATAAATTGCTTCAGGAATCAACAACGTAATCATTAGTTAATAATTATTAGAAATAATGGATTTAAAAGTGCATGAATTCTTTATATTTTTAATTTAATACTAAATTTACTAAAAATTTAAATTTAATAACTATTTTTTGAAAATTTATATAAATCAAGTCAAAATATTATTTTTACTTATGTGACTAATAAATAGATATCCATATCATGGTTAATGAACATGCTATATTAACAAAAATAACCTTTTGACCTCAATTATACAAGTTTTAAAATATCAATTACTAAATTGAAACTTCAAAAAATTTGTCATTGAATTAAAATTTTAAAAAGTTCTATATTTTTAATTTATTACTGTTATAATTACTATTTATTAATGTTTTAGACATCGGATCAGAAATTAAACATATAAGATAAAAAATTTAACGTTTAAAAGGTTCAACTAGTATTAAACTATCATCAAGCCAGCTAAAAATTAAAGAATTTGAAATATAATTAAAAGAAATTGTTCTTGTCAGTGAAATTTAATTAAATAAAAGATTATTAAATAAAATTAATTAATTTATTTTAGTTTATAAAAAATTATTAATTTTAAAAATTAATAAATTAATTAATAAACTAAAATTTTATATGATTTTAAATTTTTACAGTTGAACTAATTAAACCCGCGTGACTTTTTAATCATTGATATTATAATATTAGTAATTACAGATGTCTTCCAATTACGAATGCATAACTCATTTACAATATTAGTCAAAGAATAAACATGGGGGCGGTCCACTGGATCAGCCACCCCACCGCTGAACAAACCTCATAATTAAGGACTAGGGGTTGGAATTGGCATGCTCCATATTCAAACAAACTGATATTAAAAACAATATCGCTTGCACCGAACCAAACTTGAGGAATAAATTAAAAAAAGATGAGAGTGTGTATATAAAGTTCAGATGTGGCTTTCCTATGGATTAAGTCTACTTAATATTCAATGGTTTTGTTTAGCATTTATGTAAACAATGTTCTTTATATTTATTTATTTATTTTGAGTTATAAGTCTTATGAGTACAATTTCCAAAACCTTACAATATTATAGGAATAATTCAATTAAATTTTTTATATATTTTATTTATTATTAAATTAGATTTATTATCTAATTTTAAGCTACTAATATTACCAAATTATTATTTAACATTAAACCTATATGTAATGCATATTAAAAATGAAGGGATAAAAATTAAACAATACATAATTTTAATTTAATGACTAACTTTTTAAAACTTGTATAAATCATGATAAAATATTATTTTGATCAATATAACATGTCCGTTAAATATCACGTGAATGTTAATCTATTAGTCACGTTAGCAAAAATAATATTTTTTCTTGATTTCTATCAATTTTGAAAGGTTGATTGCTACATTGAAAATTTTAAAAAATTTAGTACTAAATTGAAAATTTTAAAAAAATTAGATATTTTTGAATTTATTATCTCAAAAATTATTGATGGCTAATTACTAATAAATAAACACAAATTTCTCTATTTAAACCAAAATTTTGAAGAAATTCAGTCTTGATTGATTAATGTTTAAATTAGTCAAAAAAATACCTAAAACATCACAAACACGAGGGAGATTATATATATATATATAAAGGTGTTAATCTTATACTTTGCTCAATGCTCATACTTGGCGTGAAGAATCGGACTCCATCTTGTCACGCCACGTCACTTGAGATCTCTCTTTTATAAACAGACCCTCCTGACTCGCCATTCACCATTGTAAGAAACCAAGAAAGTCTTCGTCTTTGAAGCTGAAAATCAACCTCAAGAATGGAGGGTCTCATTCCTTTCGTGTACAAAGTCGTAATGCAATACAAGACCGGGAAAGAAGGTCCCTTTTCGACATGGCTATGTGAGTCTCCTTCACCCTCCTACACGCGACTTCCAGGGGAATCTGGTCGGTTTCAGGCTGCTGATGCAAGGCGCTTCGGGTCCGACTATGCCTTTCCAACGTCTTCAAATATGAACTCTACAGGCACCCAGATTGTTATATCGACTGGTGCTCAATCTCCTCTCTGTCGTTTGACTTCCCGTCGAGTGGCCACTTGATCATGGGGGACAAAGCTTGGGGCTTGCTTGGAGCTATGTACAATACGTGGGAGTACGGTGATTTGTGTCTTAGATGAATTGTGAATTATGGTAAATCTTATTTTCAATGATTGTGTGGTGAATTAGCGTGTGAAGAACCAAAGGGTACACACGCTTTTGTGTTTCTTTCTTTTTTTCTGAATGAATATAATCTTTGTAGATCACTGAATTGTAATGTTTGGCCAAAGGGTCATGTTACTAAGCATAACAGTAATCTACTATAGCTGTTTTCAGATTAGTCTGCTCTGTTTTTGGTTTGATTTCTGAAGTGTTGCAGTGAAAGACTGATAAAGTGACTGTTTTTGCGTTCTTTCTTCCGTCTCAGAGAACTCAGGATCCTGGAAAAAGGACAGAATCTTTAAAAGGAGAACAGAATTTTAATTAGAAAGATTTGCAACCCAAAGTCGGTTAAATCCCATTTCACTGGCAAGAAAAAAGTGTTACTGTTGAGAGTAATGTTTCAGCTGTTCTTAAATGACTCGTTGAATAGCTTAAGTATTTAGGTCGGATGGTTTCTTAATACTATACGAGAACCTGTCGAGTCCAAGATACCATTTTCTCATTTACGGTGAACTGCTGCTTTGAGGGATCACGTCTGTGCCTATTTGTGTAAGTAAGTTTCTTATGACACGTAGATTGAGTGTTGATAAATTTAAGTTATTTTTATTTAATAAACTCAATTTAATAATAATTAATATATAATATTAAACAAATTATTTAAATCAAACCTATCACACAATCAAATAATAATTTAAAGAGTACAAGGTTTAAATTAATGTAAATCTGCCAAGAGTTAACTTTATAAATAATAAAGATGGCAAAATAGAGACAAATTAAGAGTGAGCTTCCACCCCAGATCTTCTGGATAGGGCAACTTAGACAGGGGATCACCTCTCAGTGAGCTCCGGACAAGTGCCCTTCTCACCTTTTACTAAGGGTCCGGCTTGGAACTCTCTTTAGGACACAATAAAACCAACTTTAAATGATTTTTATAGTTTAAAATATATCACTTGATCACATTGATAAAGATAATTAGCTCTTGCACTAAAAAATAAGACACTGAATATTTTCTTTTTGAAAATGAAATAAAACAACAAATGTTTAAATGCTTGAAAAACTTAGAAAAGTGTATATAACACCAAAATATTTAATGCAAGAACAAATGAGAAAACACATAACTAAAGAATTTCAATCATTATTGTCAATACCGTTTCGTACCGGTTAGTATGTACTGTACTGGATTAAAACTGGTACAAAATAAAGGGTCGGTTATACTGGATTTAAATACTTGTCGGTACCAGCCTGTTTAGAATGGTACCTTCTGGCACCAAAAATTTTAAAATATAGGAAGATTTTTTGAATTTTTTTTTTAAATCTTCCTTTCTCCCTCTTTTTTTAAACAGTTTTTTTAAAGTTTCTAGTGATAAGGGTGAGATCTTCCTCATTGCTTTTGCTTGTTGATGTCTCCTCCTCTTCACTTAATTCTTCCGTTAAGTCTTTGACTGTTAAGCTCTTTTTTTAAAAAAAAGTGTTTTTTTTTTTTTTTTGTCTCTTGAAGCCTCATTTCGTATATGCGAAGAGATATAAGGAGCTCCTGTAATAGTAGTATTATTAGATCATTGACTTCATGTATAGTTATTATTTTAGCTTTCTAAATCTCTGGAAATATCCTAAGTAACTTTCTTACTATTTTAACATTATAGCAAGTCTTTTCAAGATCTTAGAGAAGGTTAATAACATCAATGAATCTTGTATACATGCTTGATATGCTTTCATCATGTTTTATTTATTTAAGCAAGCTTATTTTACTTTTTAAAACTTAATTAGTACCTTCATGCATGATTTTGAGTGTATACTAAATTTTGTGAGCATTTTCACATGTGAAGACCTTTTCATTCCTACCTAGTACATAAAATAATATATGAAAAGGTTTGTTCAAAGAGATAACTCTCTTGTCTTAAGAATCCCAGTCTCCCTTTAATTTAAGTGCTTTTGTCATCTATAATTATCATAGGAGTAAAAAGTCCATTTAAGACTATTTTTATAAGTCAATAGTTTTAACCATCAAGAAAAATTTCATCCTACTTTTTCAATAAAAATAGTCATTGCCATCAAAGAAAGAGACCTATTAACATTTTGTCCCTCTTGATTGGATGATTACAATGATACTCCTAAATATGTTATTATGATCTTTACTATATGGTTTCATTTGAAATGTTAACCAAAGAGACTTGCTCTAATGCAACATCTTGGTCCCTAATAGCACCCAAGAGGCAAGATGAATTGGGTGTTAATAAATTTAAGCTATTTTCTATCCAATAAACTCAATTTAATAACAATTAATATTTAACGACAAACAATCCTATGTTATTATCATCATCACATCCAGTCCGAAATTCTGCAATCTATTATTCAAAATACTCCTTAGAATTTCACTATAAATCCTTTTTGACAAGGTGAAGAGAACCTTCATACAACTCAATCTTGTTTTGTTTGGTATTGAGTGACTTCTGTTACAATGTTGTTTCAAGGTGAAGAGCAATCTCAACTGTCTTTAGAACACACAAAAGCTAACCCCAAATGATCTTGTAACTCAAATAACTCCCATAGAAGAGCACGTTAAAAGTCATTTTCTCATCTGGTACCAGTTGATTTACATGGCAGAATGCAACTCCAGAAAACGAAACACATTGAAGGAGTTACTGCAGAATGCTCGTCAATCTCACTTTCCCAAGTCCTAGTTTCCTAATTCCCGAACCTCAATGGCCAGTGAGCATAGAAGTGTAAAGTAAAACCATGAAATTGGAACCTGAAAACTGAAGTGCTCACTTTGAACTTAACAGAAATTTTGGATCTTGAAACGATAAGAAGACATGGAAAACAAACTCGTGTAAGATAAAAAGCAGTGCATACGAACGAATCAAATCTATTTCATCTCTTCAAGGTACATTGAAACTAAATTTCTTGGTAGCCGTCCGAGATTTATTCTGTTAACCGTTAGACGCCAACATCTGTATGCCTCTCCAAGTTTCCATAACTTCGATAGTCTATCAAGTAGTGACATGCATGTGCCTTAGTTCTAATAGGAGACAGTGAGCTTAGCTTCTTCAAATCACGAATTAGACACTGAACACTGAACTTGCAAATCTTATCAAATCCATTTTCGGGAAAACCTAGGACTAAACCCTTGTGAAACGTAAAGAGTTAAGACGTCTGTCTCCTGTTTTGCGGAGTCCCAATAATGACACTCCGGTTCTTGTCTGAAGAACATAATCTTCCATTTACTATCCCTGCTACTGTCACAAGTGCATTTTTAATAGCCATAGTATTGGAGGTAAGCTTTTCAATGGCAGAAACTGCGTCTAAAATACTGATCCTCCTCCTATCTTTACTATCATCCTCTTGGTCAGCTATAGCTATACGACGCTGTGGCAACTGTGGTCTCACTCCAGTTCCATACCCACTTAGCACAGGACCAGATTGTGGCGACCAGTTGTACAAGATCCGTTGCACTGCAGGAACTTTACGGTTCGATCCTTTAAATGGAGCATCTTACAAGATCACATCCATTAACCCACTAACCCAGAGGATGATCATCGAACCTGCAATCCTGACAGCTAACTCCTGCATATCAAGTGATTTCCATAGCCAAGGAATACAGCTTAATCAGAGTCTTCCATTCAACATTACTAGTTCTAACACCATTCTGTTGTTTAATTGTAAAGATGCAGTGTTACAGTTGAAACCACCTATGGACTGTGGAGCGACTAGCATTTGCCATAATTACATCAAGGAAAAAGCAGCTGCTTGTGTGAGTGCACCATTGTGTTGTACGTTCAAAACAGGGGGATTACTAGATAGTTATGAGATTAAGGTCTATGATGGAGGGTGTGGGGCTTATCAGAGCTTTGTGAACTTGGATGCTAAAAAGGTGACAGCGGAGCAGTGGCCTGTTCCAGGGGTAGAGATTGGATGGACGTTGCCTCAAGAGCCAATCTGCAAAACTCAGATGGACTGCAAAGAATTGCTGAACTCGAAATGTTTTGCTGATCGGATTAAGCTTGGACAGAATAGATGCTTCTGTGATTCTAAATTTTGGTGGGATTCAATCAATGGATTGTGTCAAAGTCAAAGTAAGTGGTAGAGTTTTCATGGTGTAGTTCTTTTTTGTTCTTGCTTCCATGATTTCTTTTTGCTAATTAACGCTTTAATTACTTTGCAGGTGAGCAGATGATGAAGTGTAGCCCTGGGAAGGCTTGCAAGAAAAAGAAGAAAAAGACAGCACTCTTTGCTGGTATGTGAACATAATGTAATAACAGATCAAATTAGCTGCTGAAAAGAAGAAAGATTTTTGTTTTTGTGAGTAATGATTTCCTGTTTGAATCCTTTCAGGAGCTGCTCTTGCGGGAGGGGCAGTCCTACTCATGGCCTTAAGCGGTGTTTTATTCTACAAGCAACACCATAAATCAAGAAGAGCACAGAAGAACTTGATCAAAGAGAGGGAAGAGATGTTGAATCCCAAACATAGTGGAAAATCCGCCAGGATTTTCACCGGCAAGGAGATAACAAAGGCAACCAACAATTTCTCCAGAGCCAACCTCATCGGAACTGGTGGGTTCGGTGAGGTATTCAAAGGCGTACTTGAAGATGGAACCATAACAGCCATCAAGCGTGCAAAGCTTGGAAACACAAAGGGAACTGATCAAGTCCTTAATGAAGTTCGTATACTCTGTCAGGTGAATCACAGGAGGCTTGTAAGATTACTTGGCTGCTGCGTTGAGCTACAGCAGCCTATCATGATTTATGAGTATATCCCAAATGGTACTCTATTTGAACACCTTCATTGCAACCATTCTGGTAAATGTACTCCATTGACATGGCTTCCCAGGCTTCACATTGTTCATCAAACTGCAGAGGGTCTAACCTACCTGCACTCCGCCGCTGTTCCTCCGATTTACCACCGAGATGTCAAGTCTAGCAACATTTTACTTGATGAAAGACTGAATGCCAAAGTTTCTGATTTTGGCCTGTCAAAATTAGTTGAGGCAACTGAAAATAATGATACCCATATCTTCACTTCTGCTCAGGGGACTCTTGGCTATCTCGACCCTGAGTACTACCGGAATTTTCAGTTGACCGATAAAAGTGATGTTTATAGCTTTGGAGTTGTTTTATTGGAGTTGCTGACTTCTAAGAAAGCAATTGATTTCAACAGGGAAGAAGAAAATGTGAACTTGGTAGTTTATATGAAAAAGATAATGGATGAGGACAGGTTAATGGAGGTTTTAGATCCATTTCTCAAGGAAAGTTCAAGCAACTTAGAGTTGGAAACCATGAAAGCATTGGGATCTCTAGCATCAGCTTGTTTGGATGAGAAGAGACAGAATCGACCTTCAATGAAAGAAGTTGCGGATGAGATCGAGTATATCATTAGTATTGTTACTGAAAAGGCTTCAAAATCCTAGTTCTATCTGTTCTTCCAAGCCTTAGCAAGTCAAACATCAAGAATTCAACGAATATATTTGCAATTCGGGATTGGAAATTATGTATTTTTCACGAACTATTTTTTGATTGGGCAATTTCTATTAAACATATGTGTAAGTGATTTTGCATTAACAACTTTAACGGTAGAAATAGAGGTCAAATAGTGAGTATCAATAAGGCAGACAAGCTTAGCCAAAATTGCAACTTTGCATTAAGCAAAACACTTTGTCAAGTGGCAACCGAAGCATAACATTCTAAACTCAGCCCAAAAATCAGGCATTTGATCTTAAAGAAAAAGAAAAGAGGAATTTACACATAAAGTAGAGATGATGCCCTCATTTTGTGTATTAACTGGCTCTGGGCAGGAGCACTTAAAGATTGTTTAAACAGAGGCTAGTATCCACAACATCACATGAGATGATACACCTATAAGGAGCCAGGTGAGGAAAGCCATAAGTACAGAAATCTCATATCGGTTACACGGCAGATTTGTTTGAACCTTGCAGAACTTCAAGTCTCTTGCATATAGAACCACAACACCAGCTGACGAGCATGCAGCAGCAAGTGATAATAAAGCTGTTACCTGCACATTTCATACCACAGATCTTGTTCATCCCAAATAAATTCCTATATTGGATGAAAGAAGTGACCAACAATTTCCAAGTGAACAGGTCCGGCAAAGAACCATGTCTTTCAGTGAAAATTAGAGTACACTTTAAAACAATAGAAGGTATCAAATAATTTTCCATCATAACAGCAAAGAAAGCTGTAAGCACTAATTGTCCCCTGTAATTCAGTCTACGAGAAGAGTAAAAACAGGCACTCCCCTTTTAACTAAAGCATGAAGGATCTTCCCAAGGAGAGATTGAGCACATTTAAACCTTTTCAACTTATAATGAAGAATCTCGTAATTAATTCACAGAGCTCCAAGAGATATCATCAGCTCTCTTTCTCTCTCTTTCTGTGTGTGCGTATGTGTTTCTATTTAACCAATTGAGCAAATTTGCCATCACACTCACCCCTCCCGCTCCTGGGGAGCTGACTCGTATATATCATCTGTTTAAAAGAAGTATCTACAAGTGCAGCTCCCAGAAAAATGAAATATCAAAGATGATGTCTATGAGTCTTGATGTTTACTATTTCACGTGATAATGCCAATCCTACAAAGTCTTAAGAAGAAAATTTTCTCAGCAAATCAAGATCATCAGAAGTTTCAGAAATTTGACCACCCTTTATCAGTATCCTTTTGTGACATAATAGAATAAAACAGTATTATAATGGAGAACTATTTGTCACGGTTTTTAATATAGTAAACAAATTGAAAACAACAAAGCAATAGCAGATGCTGCAATATAATGAGTGTTGCTAGCTAGAAAAATACATAAATACAAGTTGAGATCAAAAGCACAGAGATTCCCCCAAAGACACCAAAAAAAATGAAGGTCAAGGAAAACAGCTTTTTACCCAATCGCCAACAACAAACAGGCTAACTAGAACTGGGTTCTGAAGGTCTCTCTTTCTCCTCAAAGCATAAACATCAAGACAGGCAAGTCCAAAGCTCCACAGCAACTGGAGCCCCATCGATGCGATCAAGTAGCTGAAGCACAAATATCATTGTAAACCTATAGTACATCTTCACTGTTTAAATGCAAATCAGGGGCATAAAAAGCTATTATCTTTCCCAAAAACCAGCTCCTTTTACACCCCTTGATAAAGAAATCAAAAAGCAGCATATAACAATCTTGGAATTACTTGAAGCTACAGAAAATATCATTGTCTGCACCCAATTCTACTGAACACACATGATATAAGGACTTGTAATAGCTCTATCAAGACACCATTTCTTTGGCCATTCATAAAATAGTAGGAAATTTAACTTGCAGTATTCAGGCTGTTTCCCAGTAATGCAGCAACTGTTCAGGGTAAAAAGTCCTCAACTTCCAATGTAGCACAACAAAAGAGCCAATTGCCAATCTACCATAGTGATGCAACTTTGTTCAGCGTAAAAAATTATCAACTTCCAATATAAAGCACAACAAAGAAGCAACTGCCAATCCATCACAGTAATGCAACCAGTCAACCAAACATTAGGAGTTGCAAAAAATTAAATTCCCATCACCTATAACATGTTTTTTATCAAACAGATCTTAGCTCACCCAGATTGTCTCCTTAAACACAAACACAAAAGAACCAAACTAGAGGTCAAAATAAATCAAGAAACGCAAAAAAAAAAAAAGGAGTACCAAAAAGCAGTGTAGTCAGAGAAGCCATTAGCAGAGACCATAATGCCAATAGAAGCAGCAGCAAAACTACATTGCCCTATTCTCAACACCAACCCACTAACCGTCCCTGGACTTCCTATCAATTCCTTCATATTCCGACTTCTATATATATATATGTATATATAAAACTACTACAAATCAAGAGGCCCTAATGACCTCTCTCACTCCCTCAAAATTAAAACCCTAGTCCTCAAACCCGCTCCTCCATGGATGCAAATCTGCAAACTCTGATTGATCGATTGATCACTAGTGATGACTTTTTTCAAATCTGAGAAAGAAGAATTGAGTGAGATCGATGGAATTGGAATCGAAATGTTATGTCTATTAGATTAGAAAACGATAGATTTCTCTTAAAAAACACAAAATTTCTGTCTTTTTGGGCAAAGTTGTTTCATAGCTTGTCGAGAAGTGTACTCATGAGCTGTTAAACAGAGATAGTCCTACGTGGCATCGCTTTCCCCTCCTTTTTTCTCTCTCTTTTATTGTTCTACTTTGGATTAACGCCAACATGATTATTACTATTAACTAATCATTAAAAAGCTTAATTCCAATTATATTATAAAATTTTCAATCATTTAATTTTTCAATGCCGCTTGTAACTTTTTAGTTTAATTTATTTTAATTATTATTATTATTAAAACATATTAATTTATGAATTAATCATTAATTTTAATAAATTAATAATTTTTTATAAACTAAAATAAATAATTAATAAGGATAATCTTTCTTAATAATATTTTAAAATTTTAATTTTATTCAATTTTTAGTCTATTTTATGACAGTTTAATACCGCTTGAATCTTTTATATCTTAAACTTTTTATTTTACTGGTCTAACTTTAGTTCGATTTTTAAAATATTACCATTAAGTATTAAGAATTAAGAATTAAATATATTCACTCCTTTATCGATTATTTAAAAATTAATTTCAAGATACACACTTATATTAATTAATATGGTTAACTTGTAATGCACACTAAAAGTTATTTCAAATAACAAATACACATAATAAAATTATATTATTTAATTTAATATGACATATTTGATATATTAATTTGTTACATTATTAGAAAATACAATGTTTTCTAATAATTAACTCAAAAAGCTATCAACGTGACCTTATTGGTGTTCACAATTGGTTGGGTGAGGTCGGACTGCACAAGTTGATTTGGCGTGAAATTTGATTGGGCTTGAGCAGGGCTCTAGTAGCCTCAGATACACAAGTGCTTTCCACATCTATTGAATCATATTCTGGTGAATTTATTCCTGATAAATTAGAAGTACTAAAAGTTGACATTCCGATTCCAATAGTTTTTACTGTAACATAGAAGATACAATTTCAGATATTGTAGGACTTTCATAACCAAATCTTATTCAAAGAAGTAAGTAAAGAGAGCGCCTATATGAAAAATGAGAGTTGTGTCCGTAAGCTAAGAAAGCTAGAGAGGGCTTTGTTGTCTCGTTCATTATACCTGAAACTTATTTAAAATACACATACTTCCAATTCAACTTTATAGAATGGGTAGTCTCACAAAACTTCAAAATTTTAAAAAGGAAATGCCCAAAACTTGATCTAGTTGACTTCAAATCAGGTCAAACTAAGTTGGCCAGGACTTTTTATGGTTAATCTTAATTAAAACTGACAATAAGTCAGGTCAAATTTAGGCCTATCCAAACTCAAAGTTTGATTACGCCTGACAAAATATATATTTTATTTAAAATAAAAGTAAAATCATTTTCTTAAAAATGCATAATTTGGGTTTGAGCCCAACCCGAAAAACCTTGTCGATCCTAATCTTGACACTTAGTCAGAAAATAATTAAACAAAGTGAAAGGAATCTTCTAAGCTGAATTGGTTTCATACTTTTTATCCACTTATCTTGGTATTTGGATAATTGGATCATCAGTGATATGTTTGAAAATTTGCCACCAAGTAAAGAAATGGGATGCTTAAGATGATGGAAGAAGATCGAATCTTCTAATTTATTAAATTATATGTTTCGAGAAGATAAGAAGAAGAAGAAGCCATCATCTCAAAGCAGATGTAGAAAGCGACTCGTCAAATCAACTTATGCGTCTAGTTGTTGCCTCCACACGGCAAAAGAAAAACCATTCAAATCCGTCAGAGTTGACAAAGTAATATCCACTTGCAGTCCAGTCTAAAGGCAAACGTTGCATTATAAATACAATCCTTCTTTCTTGTGTATCAGATCAGACATAGTTGGTGTTTTTGTGATTTAAGTATTATCTGAACAAAAATGGCACAATCCATCAAGTTCTTCGAGTTGAATAACGGATCCAAGATACCCTCTGTCGGCCTTGGCACTTTACAGGCTGCCCCTGGCGTCGTTGAAGAAGCTGTCATCACCGCCGTTAAGGTACACCAACTTTACTTATGGGTGGCTGCCGTAGTATGTTGTCTGTAGATGCTTCATAGTTGTTGTTTGTGATTACGCAGGTTGGATATAGACACATTGATTGTGCACAGGTTTATGGAAACGAGAAGGAGGTGATGATTCTGCCTGCTTTGTTCTGTTCTTCTTTCAGTAATTGTCCCTTTCTTTTAAGATCATAGACGATGGTTTAGTTTCACAAGTGGCAATCTGGTTTTGTAGATTGGTTGTGCGTTGAAGAAGCTGTTTGATGATGGTGTGGTAAAGCGTGAGGAGTTGTTTATCACTTCCAAACTCTGGTACGTGTTTCTGCTGATAGTTTGTATGGAGAAAACCGTCAAATGGAAAGCTGATTTGGGTTTTATGGGTCTGCAGGTGTACTGATCATGCACCAGAAGACGTGCCACTGGCATTAGGTAGAACTCTTAAGGACTTGCAACTCGACTACGTAGATCTGTATCTGGTATGCTCCCAGTACAACAATGTCTATCATCCTTAAAAATTGGTTCGTGTCTGTGTTATTATGCTCTTTTGTAACTGTTTTCCTCTAGATCCATTGGCCTGTCAGTATGAAGAAGGGATCGGCTCCATATGACTTCGAAAATATTACACAACCTAACATACCCAGCACATGGAGAGCCATGGAGGCACTGTATGATACAGGCAAGGCTAAAGCTATTGGAGTTAGTAATTTCTCTTCCAAAAAGCTCGGAGACCTCATAGCAATTGCTCGTGTACCTCCTGCTGTTAACCAAGTGGAATGCCATCCTGTATGGCAACAGCCAAAGCTTCACGAATTCTGCAAATCCAAGGGAGTTCACATAACAGTAAGTTTTGCTTCTGCAACTCTTTTTTTCTAGATCTTATAGCCACTTGGACTTCAATGTTATGCCGATTTATAACAATTTGTTTTTCTTCTGAATCATGCAGGGGTATTCACCATTAGGATCCTCTGGTTCAGTATTTGTTAATACTGACGTTCTTAAGAATCCCACCATCAATATGGTTGCTGAGAAATTGGGGAAGTCTCCTGCTCAAGTTGCTCTTCGTTGGGGACTGCAGATGGGTCACAGTGTACTTCCAAAGAGCACAAATGAAACAAGGATCAAGCAGAACTTCGACATTTTCGATTGGTCTATCCCTGAACACCTGTTTGCCAAGATTTGTGAAATTGAGCAGGTATCAAAATGTTTACTTGTATGTACTAATGCTTGATTAGGTTTTAGATTACTGACAGACCTTTACGGTTTTTAAACATTGCAGGAGAGGCTAGTCACAGGTTCCTTCTATGTGAATGAGAAGTATGGACCATACAGGACGGTGGAAGAACTCTGGGATAATGAATGAGGGCATTACACCACCAGATGTTATCAGATTTTTGTACTTTGGATGCTATACCACAGACTATCCTTGTTAGTCCTGCCTGTTACTTTCTACTGTACTATAAGAGGGACCTTTTGAAATAAACATACCTGAAACTGAGCTCTGTTGCTCCAATGTTGAAGTTGGATGTGATCTTGGTTTTCGCATCAGATTTTCTCTGTTTCCTTGTACAAGATCTTATTGACGACCTTTTTCCTTAAATTTGACTCGGTCCAATCCTGGAAAAATACCCTGCAAAATAGAAAAAGCAACATAAAAAGAATGCAGAACCTTTTGTAAAATCTTCACTAAGCACTTTGAATCCTTATCTTCGGTCCGTGTTATAATCTAACCACCATGCGGGTTGAAATGCAAGAAAGAACAAACACTTGTATATCAATACCATTTTAATCTACAAAAAGATGTCATAGATGCCAGCTATAGATTACAATTATGGCGTGCATAACAGAATCAACAACGTCGAGTTTTAAGATCAATTCTGCATTGCAATTTCATTCCATTTCTCAACTTTTCCATTGCTTTTGTTGCAACTGTAAGCACATGAACAAAAGCAGAAAACGAGGCTTGAAGAAATGGTTGTCCATATTAGTTTAAAACCAAACAGTCAATTGATTGATAAGGTAGAAACAGTTCAGCACTCAATTATAATGAACCCCAAGAACTAAAATAGAACAACCGAGCTATCAGAACTTGATGCCTTTTTTTTTTTCAGCCAATCAAACTAATAAAGCGTTAAACATAAGAAGTCATTCTCGGATCATATTACAACTTGCCACTACTTCATAGTCATAACAACCATTGTGGGCATCATATTGAACTCTCCAGTCCTTCCCTCTCAAGTTATACTTTCAACATGTTGCAGCTCAACTTCCAGATGTTAGTCAATTTCTGTAAAGAGAAGTTTCTGATTCTGTCCTCAGGTTCTGTAGCTCTTTTTGGCACGCAAAGCAAATAACTAATTGAGAAATATTATAAACAATATTTACACAACTCATGCTGTAATCTGTACATCATCAAGCAAGTATTCCTGAAGAATCATTAGGGGAAAACTCACACTGACAACTTTCCATTGGAAACAGACATAAACATAAGTGTCTTCACTTTATCAGGCTGCAACTGCATCACAAAACAAAATCATCAGGTTCCAGTTACATAACAAACTTCACAAAAGTGAGATGCTTCATACTGACCCCCTTATCAACAGCTAATGCTGCACCCCACAATCGAAGCGTTCTCCTCAGAATCGAAACCCAATTCCAAGTCACTGCAGATTCAAATTTTGTTGAGCCACGCTCGTCATAGACCATAGAAACAAGTGAACAATATGTATTGTATGACAGACGGTACAAAGCATAAGAAGTATGGACTGTTTAAGAAAATCCAAGAAAACTCAATATTATCTTCATCACTGGAGGCTTTCAAGAAACCGGGGCAAGTTCCCAACAGCTTGAGTGCTCTAATGGTCTCAATGTTAAAAGATCTGCGGATAATGTGAGCAAATCTTCCAGCGAAACTGGGAAAAGAGAAGAGAGATTGAGAAGCAAATACTTAACGTCTCCTGTTCGTGTCTCTCTTGCATCTCTCGTTCACCAAGCATTAGCACAAAGAATATTACAAAAATCTAATATAGTTATCCGGATTATTAATTTTTCGGTTGAATGTCCAATCTTAATAGCTCAGTTCGATTATCACTGTATTTATTTCAAGTGATAATTAGATGTTCAATCCTAATTGGATTAAATATGAAAATATTAAAGAATTTATAAGTGATAAAGGTCAACTATCCAAATGATTAGTTTTAATTATTTTGACAATAGTTGATTCAAGTTCAATTATTATTAGTGGACTCTATAATGTGCCCATATTAAAAATTCTAATACAAAGTTAGTTTTGGAGATTTAGATTTTAGGAATAGTTTAGTTTCATTTTTATTTTTCTGGTGTCTTTTTTAATTTTATTTTTCTTAAATAAACATTTATTTATTTTTTTAATATCTTTGTAATTATATAATATTTATTGATATTATTTGTAAAAAATGTACTATATTTTAGTAAGTCAAAATTATTTATAAATTAATATATAAAAATAATTTTATGCATTGTAACTCTTAAATATATTTTTTAACTTAATTATATTTATTAAATAATACTTATATAAAAGTATAAAAAGAAACAAATTTTTTAATTTTTATCATTTTAGGTAAAAGACAAGTTTAACAAAGTTTATAAAACTCTCTTTATCTTTAAGAATCTCGAAACGTTTCTTTACAATTTTTAGTTTTTAAGAAAATCCTTTCTTTTATATTTCATTTAAAAAATAATGAAAAAATACATATAATATGAATATTAGGTATGGACTAATCTTATGTCATTAATATGATAACTCAAATCAATTTTTAAAATTGATCCAAACTAATTAAATTCGATTTTTTTATCAACAATAATGACACACTAAAAAACACGTAAGTATAATGACAACTAATATAAGGGTCCTACCGTAAAGAGTGGAATCATAGTCATTATTTATGACGAATTAGTTTTTGTCACGACTAGAGATTGTGGAGAGAAGCTTCATCACTTGAGCTAGCAGTTCAGACCGAGCTCTGGAGGTCCTTTGTCTTTTGTTAGGGCTAGCATCGTTAGTGTAAAGGCTTTGCAGGAATTGACTGAGTTTTTCTTCATTAGGGATGAAAATGTTTGAGTATGTTATTTTTTTCTTTCGTCGTCTTCGTCGATTATACAACTCATCATTATCATCACTGTCTGATTCATATTTGTAGGGACAATTTGGATCGCATATGCAGGGATCAACACCCCAGATGATATGTCTATGATAATGACTTACATAAACCGGATCTTCATAATGAATCAGAGGATCTTAGAGGATCTTTGCCTTCTGTATTAGACATTATAAGTTGTAGCATCAAAACTAGGCTAGTAGTAGTAGTTGAAGTACCTGGTTGATCATCAGTAGGCTTGGAGTAGATAAATTTCACCAATCCATCTCTAAGAGCCTGAAGAATTGGAGGAATGGTCTTGTGAAATGAGTACCTGTGATGAGTATGGAACACTTTCTAATGGTTCGTGATCCATTACGTAGGCATCAATTTTTTCAGTTTTTTCGAAGGCAATTTCTTGGGGATATGGACGATAGTAGTTTGATCATTGGAATGATCAGTAACCAAATAAAGAGCATTTGTAGTAGAGTTTAGAAAGTTCAGATCTACAGCATGATTCTGAAGACAATAAATCATCTAATGATATAGAATAGCCATAATTGCTGCAAGATCTTGTTCAACTTCAGTGATTTAGATCTGGACCTGGAGTCTTTCAGATAATGTTAGATCATCCATCTTGATGTTGAAATCTGGTATTATTGTGAGGATGACACTTCTATTATTGAGAGTCGTAAGCAAAGTACCAATTAAAGCATTTTGGTACGTTGTGTAGGCGGTGTTAAGAAGAGATATTCTGACTGTAGCAGGTATTTTCTTTCATTCATGAAGAGTAATAACAAGTCGAACTGTTCCAACATGTGATGAGTATGGTTTTGCTCTCTCTAAAGAGAGACAAGCTCTTTTGGGATCTCCAACTTTATATACTGCTCTGTAGAAGTAGCTTGTAAACTACACTATTTAAGACAAGAACTCTAAATGATTTCTTTTACTTTAGAGCGATTTGTAGAGAGAAAATATGAATACTTCTAGTCCAAGAACGATCTCTAGAATATATACTGTACAGGCTAAGAAAAGGAAGAGAAGTATTATGGAAATGACTTTCTGCTGGAAGATGGATAATTTCTATAAGGTTGTCTATTCTGTTTGATAAAGTACGTTTAACACTAGAAGGAAGATCAACAATAGAAAGAGTAAAAGAAATATGAACATGATCACTAGTCCTGGATTCGTTCATGTTTGCCAGTCTCCTTACTTACTCTTATCAAGAATAATGTATACCATTGTCAATAACACTAAGTCTATGGCTGAGATACCACCACACAAGGAAAGACACCAAAAACCAAAGGCACGTGGCGTTGTACCCGTGAATAAAAAAAGACTCTTCTTGTTGTAACTCTTAAGCTCGTGGAATATTGCATTGTAAAATAATATAACAAATTATTAGTTTGAGTCAAATTTAATTAGTTCGGTTCAAACTTTAGAGTTAGGTTGAATCATTACGTAAATAACATGTAATTAATACAAGTATAATGTTCATTGCACATATATTTGTTATTATTTTTTAACTGATATCGAAGAGAATGAATTTTTGTAAAAGAGTGAAAACTAAAAAGAGTTTTTTTTTCAAAGATTATGAATTTTTTCTAAAATTTATTAAACTAAGTGGAGGTTTATATCTTTTACTCTTTTATTAGATCATAAATTATGTCATTCATCTAAATATAATTTTTTTAAAAGTATTATTTACCTGTTTATGTTAACATTAGAAGTAAAAATATCTTCAAAATCCCAAATTTAACTAATATCATTTGAATATTTAATTAATTTTAATTTTGTAATTACTTAAAATTTTAAAAATAGTATTCAATTTTTTAAAATTTTTATTTAAGTGACTAAACTTTAAAAAATTAGGCATTTTAATTTAAAAGTAGTTTTTATTATTAATATGATTAATAGAGTAATATAAATACTGAAATTTAGAGGGAGTATGAAATATTTTCTTCTTTGGATAAGTTTTGAGTATCAAATATATAATCACAAATATGTTTATTGTAAGAGATTTTAAATAATATTAGATTAAAGTTTTAATAAATATATAATATTTGAAAGTTTAAGATATTACTAATATTGTTATAATTATTATTTTTATAAGCAATTCTATTATTAAGTTTTAATATATTTAAAATACATTATTAAATTTTAATGAATTGAAATTTGTACTTTCTAAAAAAAGTTAAGACTCTTACTTTGCGAGAATTTTGAGAAGATTATATTGTATACAATTTTACTTTTGTATTTGTTATAAAAACACTATTTTGGTGACTTAGACTTGTAATTTTATGCTTACATTGGAATAATTTTACTCGTTGGTCTAATTAAAAAAAATAAATCATTGAAAAATTTTATAAAAAGAAATAAATAATTTTATGTAATAAAAAAAGATACCATAAAAAATTTTATATTTTCTTATGTCACTAAAAAGATTCCAAATGCAGAAACTGGACAATCAAGTCGTACAAATGCAACGACGGCCAAATTTCCATATTTTAATAGCTTCGAATTCTCAGTCTTTTGGTGCTTCGATTCCACGCTTCAACGGTTTGGGGAGTGAAAAATGGCGGACGAGATTATGTTCTTTGAACTTAACACCGGAGCTAAGATGCCATCCGTCGGACTCGGCACATGGCAGGCTGAGCCTGGTGTAGTCGGCGCCGCTGTAGAAGCCGCCGTCAAGGTCTTTTTTCTTTTCAACTTCTTTTTGGGTGACCATTACTCGGAGCGTTTCGTATCTTGAACTGAACTAAGAACGGCTTCTTCTGCTATGCAGATTGGGTATCGACACATTGATTGTGCAAAAGCCTATAACAACGAAAAGGAGGTAAACTCTTCGCATCTTGTAACCTAAGGTTGAAAGTAAGTGTATAATTTAACCAAGTGATGTTTTAGATTGGTGCGGTTTTGAAGAAGTTGTTCGATGATGGAGTGGTGAAGCGAGAAGACTTGTTTATCACCTCTAAACTTAGGTTTCTTCCTCTCTTCCTTAATTCAATTCCAATGTGGTTGCAATGTAATGCATGTCTCAGACAAAGCTATTTGAAACAGGTCCAATGAAAATTATCCTGAGGATGTATCAGAAGCTTTGGAAGGAACCTTGCTCGATCTGCAGCTTAATTACATTGATCTTTACCTTGTATGTTGTTGCCTGATCGGATCCCTGTTTGAATCTGAACAATTAAGCATGCAATTGGAAAGAATTTCCATCAAAAAAGGCATTTGTGCATGATTTTTAGAAGCAATTCCTTCCATTGTTTGATGCAGGCTTGGACTTGTGGACAACATTACCTCTGCTTTTGTTCTAGCTTGTAAATACAGAAAACCCATGAAGTGATAGAAAACATGGTTTAACATTTGAGTTTGATCTCGTAGATCCACTGGCCACTTCGGAGGAAGAAGGGAACAGTTGAATTTGCCCCTGAGAACTTAGAGCTACCAGATACTCCGGGCACATGGCGAGTGATGGAAGCACTCTACGATTCTGGCAAGGCTCGGGCAATTGGCGTTAGCAACTTCTCTTCAAAGAAAATGGGAGATTTGCTGGAAGTGGCACGCATTCCTCCTGCAGTTAATCAAGTGGAGTGCCATCCTTCATGGCAACAAGCCAAGCTACGTGCCTTTTGTCAATCTAATGGGGTGCACCTTTCTGTAAGTTGGCATTATCTTTGGTTACATTTTCCGATTGTCCATTATACTAACATACTCTTACAGAAATTGTAGTTCTTAATTTAATTTTGATTTGTTCTCTTGTAGGGATATTCACCGTTGGGATCCCCTGGTACCACATGGCTTAAAAGTGATGTACTCAAGAATCCTATACTAAACATGGTTGCAGACAAATTGGGCAAAACTCCTGCACAGGTTGCTCTTCGCTGGGGCTTGCAAATGGGTCATAGTGTACTTCCTAAGAGTACTAATGAAGCAAGGATTAAGGAAAACTTTGATGTCTTTGGATGGTCTATTCCTGAGGACTTGTTTGCCAAGTTTTCTGAAATTGAGCAGGCAAGCAACTTCATTCTCCTATTACTATGATATTGTTATTGTCAGCTTGGGGTTCCTGTTCTAGCGTCTGGTATTTTGGATTTCTTCTATGCATAAGAAACTGCTCCTGACAGATGCTTTGTGTTTGATTCCGCAGGCAAGATTGCTGAAGGGGACTGCGTTTGTCCACGAGACTCTGGGCGCATACAAGAGCATTGAGGAATTATGGGACGGTGAGATTTGAGGTGTCAAGTGATTAAGTTAGTACCATATTTAATAGTTGTTTTTACATTGTTCATAGTACCAAGCATTGGTGCTAAAGGGTTTCAATGTTCTTCTTTGATGTAAAATTTAACCTAAATATAAATTTAGTACGTTGGGTATGACTCAGTCTGACTCAACCTGAAATCAATAGGTAAAATATGTTTTGATTAGAATTTATGACGAGCTCAAGTTTGAAGAATAATTTTTTCAGAATTTGAATTAGACCTTTATTTAAAGAATAAAACAAATGTTCATGAAAGTAATTCTTAATTGAATGTCAGATGAATTGTGAACAAAAAATTATAGAATTTGATGTCTTTGGATGGTCTATTCCTGAGGACTTGTTTGCCAACTTCTCTGAAATTGAGCAGGCAAGCACCTTCTTTCTCCTTTTGGCTTTGCTTCTGTACCCATCGCTACGTTATTTGTGCTTCATTATTTGAAAATCCAAAACATAATTTTCCAACTAATGAACTCATTTCTTGTTTTGACTCGATAATGGGGCACTAAAAGTCGGGATTATTTGGAATTTCAAGTCGTTTATCACATGCTGGGGACTAATTTTGCAGGCAAGACTTGTAAAAGGGACTTCATACGTCCCTGAGACTTTTGGCCCATATAAGAATCTTGAGGAACTATGGGATGGTGAGATTTCACTTGTGAGATGAGTTAGCTTTCATGGCCGTGGAACCTATTATACAATTAGTGGAAGATGGCTTTAATCTCAAGAATTGCATTGGTTGCGTTTATTTAAGTGGGAATCAATAACTTTACTAGTAGTTAAAGGAAATAAAATATTCCAAGTTCTAACTATGTAACGAAAAAGATGATTAGTAAATTTATTTTGTTTATTAGGGACGATAATGGACTGACCTATGGATCTAGATTCAGATATTTTTAATGGGTCAATATATGAGCTAGGTCCAGGCTCAAACTAGCACAAGGTTCAATTTTTTCAAATAAAATGATATCGCTTTGCTTAAAATAGTTGAGTCTTGGTCAACCCAAGCTAGGATTCAACTAAAAAAATGTTTTATATTTTTAATTTTTAGAAAATTATATTAAAAAAATTTGCCAGGCCAACTTATAGATTGACTCATTACCATCTCTAATGTTCATTGGAGTTAATTTTTTTAATTCTCATCAATGAACCAAAGAAACTATGGTTGTTTAGTGAGAAAATATAGGGTTAATTATAAAATTTTAAACTTTAATTAATTTTACATTACTAACTTTAACTTTAAATAGTGATGTTAAAATGTTTTAATTTTTCAATTTTTATAAAAATAATATGACTTTAAGTTCTTTGTTAATGTGATTGACGCGATGAATATCAGTGATTTCTTCACATAATGTCACATATTATATTTTTGACATTTACATGTTAAGGAAGCAATAAGAGCTAGGTAAGGAAGGAGTATTGACAAAGGAATAAAGAAAGAGTGCATAATTATTTATAATTTTTAAAAATTTATATTTTACTATTATTATTATTATCAATTCCTAGTTGAAGACCCACAGAGATGTAAGTTTGAAGAGTTCCGATAGTATACAACCTTACTTCTACTTAATAGAGAGGTTATTTTCGGGTTATTTTAAAACAAATTAAAGGTTGAAATATTTTAATATCACTTTTTAAAATTTGGAATAATTTCATAGAATTAAATAAACCTTGCAATTTTTTTGCAATGAATCCATAAAATATTACATTCAATTTAATATTAAATGCACATAAACCTAGTCAAAGTAGGATCTAAATGCTATGTAAGAGAGGATCAATCTTTCAAATTTATAAAGATTTCACAAATAATAAAATAAGACGAATCAACAAAGTCCTCCAAAATTTGCAATCCGCTTTAAAACGATGGCCCAAATCCTTTGTTCCCGCCCTATTCTATCCTCCTCTAATCTGAGTCATCCATTCATATGGTCCTATTCTGTCTCCCTCTCATCTAAGCCATCCAGCCATCCATTGCAACATAAATGAATGGCTCAAATAGAAGGGGGACATAATAGGACCATGAGAAGGGGCCAGAGGATCCCAAAACGACAACGCAGAAGTCACATCAACTTGTATAGTATACGCCGACGTCTCTGGACCATTTCTGTTGTAGCGACGTAAAAAGTTCTTGAACCGTTGGATCCGCTAGAAACGTGGCATTGTATGCTACTGCCAATTGGCTTCAACCCCTGAGTCGAGTAAAATAGTAAATATTATCACTAAATTGAGCATTTTTGGAAAAAAAGCATAAATCTTTCCCCTATAAAAGCCATACCGTTATGCGCAACGTTACGTAGTGAAAGCACGGCTTTGTGGTACTTGTTCATTTCGACTCTGCGAGAGCTTGGACCGAGTGGAAAATGGAGGGCGAGATTCGATTTTTTGAGCTTAACACTGGCGATAACATGCCGTCGGTGGGACTCGGCACGTGGCAGGCTGAGCCTGGAGTCGTTGGTGCCGCCGTGGAAGTCGCCATCAAGGTTGTTTTTCTGCCCCTCTTTTTTTTATTCACCTCCGTCGTTAATCTCTTTTGGAATGGATTGTCTTGTTCTAACTAAGAAAAATGATTGTCTAACTCAGAATGGATACCGCCACATTGATTGCGCAAGTGCTTATGATAACGAGAAAGAGGTAAAATCAGTTAGTGGTGTTTTGATTTCGTTTGAAGTTGCATCATAGTCCTAGTTTTAGCTTGACGGAATAGATCCAGGATGATAAATTGTTTCCTGCAGATTGGTGCGGTTTTGAAGAAGCTGTTTGACGACGGTGTCGTGAAGCGGGAAGATTTGTTTATTACCTCCAAGCTCTGGTCTGTTGCTTATTTATCACCTTTGTTTTCTTCTTGTTTCCCTCTTTTTTCTCTGATTCTGATGGATCATTGTCAATTATGCTCTTGTCTTTAGTAGTAAACATTAGTTCAATTCAGTGGAGTTGTTATTTAAGGCATGTCTGACAAAACTGATACAATCAGGTGCAAGGACCACGCACCAGAAGATGTACCAGTGGCATTGGAAGCAACATTAAAAGACTTGCAACTTGATTACATTGATCTGTACCTGGTATGTGGTTTTCTGACAGGATATTGATTTAATGTTGTGTATGTGTTGTGACTCGCTTCAATTAGTTGTTCATCATATTCTTGGTATTGGCTCTCATCTATTTGGGGGAGATCTGTGCCTTGACCAGGAAAACTATAAGTTGTTTAACCCTGGTGGCGGCTTGAGAGGCAATAAGTACTTTTGCAACTACCCAGGGTTAAAACTGGGTAGATGTATGAGATGAGGAAGTAGTAAATACTTTCTGATTTACCAAATACAAAATAATGGAGAAATTTTTCAAAGAGGACACCTTTAGAGATGATCCTTTAGATGTTGTTGTTGACATTGTCGAGACAGGCAGAGTAATGACCTAATCTTCACGTTAGCTTATGTCTAAATTGTAAATTCAAGATCTGCTAGCATTTGAGTTTAGTTCAGTTTGATTTTGTAGATTCACTGGCCAGTGAAGATGAAGAAGGGATCAATCGGCTTCAAGCCTGAGTACTTTGAGAACCCAGATATTCCTGGAACATGGAGAGCACTGGAAGAACTCTACTTCTCTAGGAAGACTCGTGCTATTGGTGTGAGCAATTTCTCTACGAAGAAACTCGCAGATTTGCTGGAAGTGGCTAAGGTTCCTCCAGCAGTTAATCAAGTGGAGTGCCATCCTTCGTGGCAACAGGCCAAGCTACATGCCTTCTGCAATGCTAAGGGAGTTCACCTTTCTGTGAGTGTGTAAAATTATGGTTACTCCTCAACTTTCTAGTACTATTAGATTAGGGAAGTCATTTCTTCCTAATGAAAATCTAACTGATTAGTTAATTTTGGTTCCTTGAACTTCTAGGGATATTCACCTCTGGGATCTCCAGGCACGTCATGGATCAAAGGTGATGTGCTGAAGACTCCTATAGTAAACATGGTTGCGGAGAAATTGGGCAAAACTCCTGCACAGATTGCTCTTCGCTGGGGCTTGGAAATGGGTCACAGTGTACTCCCTAAGAGTACGAATGAAACAAGGATTAAGGAAAACTTTGATGTCTTTGGATGGTCTATTCCTGGGGACTTGTTTGACAAGTTCTGTAAAATTGAACAGGCACGCAACTTCTTTCTCCTTTGGCTATGCTTCTGTACTATACTGCTATTGCTATGTTACTTATGCTTCATTACTTGGAGAAACAAACAAACCAGATTTCCCAAGTAATGAACTCATCCTCTGATTTAACTCCATAATGGGGCATTAAAGGAGAAGATTATTTGAAACTTTTAAGTCTTCTATTTCTGTGAAACCCATCATGAGACGAGCTTGATACTGATTTTGTAGGCAAGACTTCTGAGAGGGACTGGGTTCGTCCACGAGACTTTTGGCCCGTATAGGAATGTTGAGGAACTATGGGATGGTGAGGTTTGATCTCTGAGACGAGTTGGACTTTGTGGATCCTCGTATAAAATGAACGGATGATGTAGTGAAAAATTACTACATACATTTACATTCTTCTGTCTTTAGAAAAGTTTCCGAACGTTTGAACTTTGCATTCATCTAAATCTGTTAGTCAACTTTCTGTAACTTCCAGAGTCACCACGTTTCATGTGGAGGACTGTTGATTACATATCTGTTGGTTTTGATTTTAGTCTGATTTTGTTCATTTCCTGCTCACTATCGAGTAATAGCAAAGCAAAAGTATCCTGTTTCCTAGGCACAGTCCGAGACTCCTCTCACGTCTTGTTCTGTACTGGATTCATAATCCTATACATAAACTTGATTCGTCCTTTGGAACTAGGTGATGCCTTTGGGAATTGTAGTCTAAGTAGAGAAACTGTTAAAAACTCCTGTTCAGGTAGCCCTTTTGGATATGGTCTTTCTTGCGGACATAGTTTGCCAAGTTCTCTTCTTCAATCCAGCTGGAAAAGGTAATTGTATGGTGATTTTTCCTAGTGATGGTCCATTCCTGAGTTGGAGAGGTTTTGAATGATTAATATAGAAGACATATTTCACTTATAACTTTAAAATATTAACTTATAAGGTTATTTATATATAAATCATCATTTTATTATTTTTAAATGATGATAGGAAATTTAGCACATCTAATACATTCTTGACACGCCCAAATATAAACATATAAAATTTGTAGGGCTAGACAAATGCGAAAGCAAAAGACAATTTTTTTTCATGTAATTTAAGAAATCTTTTTAAAAAATTAAAATTATAAAAAACTCTTAGGGTATGTTTGGGAGTTTAAGATGGAATGGAATGGAATGACAATTAATGGAATAGAATAGAATGGAGTGGAATGGAATAGAATGAAATGGGTCACTCCATTGTTTGGAAGTTTAAATAAAATAAGAGAGGGACTCCTTTGACCATTGTTTGGAAGT
>JANZLC010000004.1:28273394-28284621 GCA_026413385.1 Erythroxylum gracilipes
AATAATAATAATAATAATAATAATAATAATAATAATAATAATAATAATAATAATAATAATAATAATAATAATAATACACTTTATTATAAATTTGTTCCTAACAGTATAATTGAATTCAATTCTAATATTACTGGATTTGTTCCAAACAGTGTAAATTGAATTCAATTCTAATTTTATTAATGTAATTTAATCCAATTCGTTCATGAATTCAATTCGCTGTGTTTCAAACAGTTCGTAACTAAAATAAAGTAGAGTAGAAAAGAGGAAATGCAAAAAGCAATTTATTAATATGATGTGTTTTACGTTGAAAATGAAAGCTTAAATATATAGGCAACTAAAGCCAACTAAAGGTAAAGATTCACCAAATAAATAAAAAATTTAAAATTTAAATCTTAATAGATAACAAATTTATCTTAAATGATAAATTTTTATCTTTTAAAAAATAGCAACTCTTATCTTTACTACTCTATCTTAGTACTTAGTGAATAATTTCCTACTCAAAGAGTTATAAATAAGCTTCTTGTGAAACTTCCGAAAGGTACGAGTTAAAAATTTGTAAGAATTCATGAATTTGATGATGTACTTCCTGTCACCTTTCAATAATTAAAGCACATCTTTCCTCTATTCTTTTCTTGAAGTACATCTCTTCAATCTTGACTTTATAACATTTCTCTCTATGATTAGTTTTGGTGCACTTCTTACTAACTACTCTAAAAAAGAATTTATTCTTGTACCACTTATGTCATATTTGTTTTTTCTTCATTTTGAAATTTGTAGTTTTTTTTTATAAATGCTCAAACCTCTTGCACTTGATGCACTGCGGTTTTCTTTTATGCCAATCATTCTTTTCTTCATGGCCGGGCTTTTTACAATTTGTACATTGGAGAATTTGACTCTTATCCTTTGTAGAAGAATTCTGGACCATATATGCTCTTTCAACCTTATCATTATTTTCTCCATCACTCATTATTCTTCTTTGGTCCACAACTTGAAGAGCTGTTAGTAACTCTGCATAAGTTATATTTGATAGATCTTTAGTAACTTCAAATGATGAAAATTTTGGCTCGTACTTTTAGGAAGCGTCACAGGAAGCTTATTTGCAACATTTTGAGTAGGAAATTCTTCGTCAAATACTAAGATAGAATAGTAAAGATAAGATCTATTATTTGTTAGAAGATAAAATTTTATTTATTAAAATAAAGTTGTTATCTATTAAGATTTAAATTTTTAAATTTTTGATTTATTTAGTTAATTTTTACCTTTCATTGCCTATATATTTAGGCTTTTAACGTCAATATAAAACACATCATATTAATAAATTGTTTTTTTGCATTACCTCTTTTCTACTCTATTTTTTATTTTGTTTCTAGTTCTAAATTCTAATAGTCACTTCTCCTGAAATTCCAAGCGAGTTTGATAACAATGTTGAATTTGGGTTTTAATGTAGGCGGGTTATAGACGTATCTACTGTGCTAATGAAAAAGAGGTGTTTGTCTTTGTTCCTTTCGTTGTCCTTTTGATTTAGAACGTATTATAAGAAATTATCAGGTCATCATCATTTTCTGAAACGATGCAGATAGGAGTAGCATTGAAGGAATTATTCTCCAATGGAGTGGTCAAGCGCAGCGAGATGTTCATCACATCTAAGCTATGGTATTTGTTTTAGCTGTCCACAAGTTTCAGTTTCGTCTCTAATGAAGTTGGTTTCTGGCAGATTTCCTTGCTAACTCTGATATGATGGAGTTTAGGAAACTCTCTTTGGCAGAAAACAATGTCAATGGTCATGAATTTTCTGCTGCATAAATTTGCAGGACCAGTGATCATGCTCCTGAAGATGTCTCCAAGGCACTGAGCAAGAGTTTAGAAGATCTGCATTTTGACTATATTGATCTATATCTTGTATGCATGCATATGAACTTACCCTTGCATCAGAACAAGATTACACCGAGGAGAGTTTGCAGTTCACGAGACTCAGAGTCCTTACAAAAGCCTCCAAGAATTGTGGGATGGATAAATTTGAGGAGATACAAGCTAAGAAATGTTGTTTCTACAATAGCATCAACGAGTTTGGTGGACAAGTATCAACACTTCATATTACAAGCTTTTATATTGTTACTCTAAATCATGTATAATTATCATAATTATACTAAAACTACTTATTTATACATTTACAAATAGTTTCTTTACTAGTTAGGAATAAAGTTGAGTATTATTGGACTTTTCTAAACTTTACATTTTAGTAATATTTTTACTGAATTGTTGTTGTTACACTTATTTATACCGTACAAAATTTTTACAATTAATAAAGAATAAGAATAGATTTTTATTTGACTCACAAGTGCCGAAAATTTACTCAAATTTTCAATAATTCATTTTATTTTGCCTATGTAATAAAATAAAATCATTTTATTATGTTATTAAAATTGTATCATTGTTTCATGACATTTTGTTAACTTAATAAAAATCCAAACTCTTCGTCACTTATTTGTTTAATCTCACTCATTCACTAATAAAATAAAATCATTTTATTATGCTAATGAATTGATTTTTTTCAATTTTAGAGTTTTCATTTTGTTTTTCCTATTCAATTTAAGTGTATCTTTGTAATTACATGTACGAAGTTAAAATTTTAATTTTAATTTCAAGATTTTGATCTTAATATAATTTCAATTTTAATATTTTTGAGCATTCAAATTCAGTTTTAATATTTTTAAAATTTAAAAATAATATAATACAATTTAAATGTGGCAGTTGAGTTTATCAACAGTTTGTTGAAAAATATTATCACTTTCATTTATTAAATAATTTAAAAACCTTAAAATTAAACTTTAATACCTTAAAATTGAAATTATATTGTAATAACATTATATTTACAATATGAGTTTACCAATAAAAATAGAAATTATATAATTAATAAAAAATCAAAATATATTGTTATTGCATTATATTTACAATATGAGTTTACCAATAAAAATAGAAGTTATATAATTAACAAAAAATCAATTTATATTGTTATTGCATTATATTTACAGTACGAGTTTACCAATAAAAATAGAAATTATATAATATTAACAAAGACATTCGGGAACAAGAATCTCAAAGGGCAAATCATACTCCACCTCCACCAGAGCCTCCTCCACCACCACAGCCTCCACTACCACCACCACCTCCTCCTCCACCAGCACCACAGCCTCCACCACAGCCTCCACCGCAACCACTGTCACCGTCAGGTGCATTACCACTGGCAGAATAACCACCAGCGGCCACCGTAGCAGCACCTGCAGCCGTCAGAACGACCAACCCTCCGTCTCTGACTCGGCGGTCTCCACGGACATACACTCCGTTGTTGCCTGGAGTTTGCCGATGTTTATTTGGCTTCTTTCTGTGCCGACTCTTACCAAAGCAACCCATGAAAGCAAATGAAAGAGCTTGGCCAAAGCTTCAACGCCTCTTTCTCTCTTAAATTATATAACAATCACAAAACACATAATAATTCTCCTAAAATTCCTCCTCATCTATACTTGTGGGTTTTGAGTATTTATGAAGTTTTCAAACATTAATTTAACTTGTTCATGGGTTGTTCGTTGCGAAGTTGCCAAAGTCAAACGTTGTGGCTTCAGCTGAAGCCACGTTGTCCTCGTTGACTTTAATTGGTCTCACCATTAGTTAGCTTGTATCAAGCTTTTTCCAAAATCAAAGTTGGTGATCATGTTAAAGATTCCAAGAGGCCCAACATCCAATTGCCAAGTAACGAGAGCATCAAGTTCACCGGTCAGTCATTTTGTCCCCTTCCAAATGGTACCATGCATGTTGTCTGGACGCATGTGATCTTGTCGAAAGAGAGATGAAATATAATCAGGTCTGAAGTTAGCATTAATTTTTAATTAACTAAGAATATATTATTTTATTAAAGATATCACTAGTCTTTCAATTAAAGAGGTATTGTTACGAACATCCTTTATTTCAGCATAAAATGATCCGTTTTTTTGATACATATAGTTAAATATGTTAATATCAATTCATTATCTAATCATAATTAAAGCTTTTTTGCTTCACCTTTTCCCATAAAAAACATTATCCTTTACGCCTTCATTTATGAAAGAGATCCTTGTTATATAAAAGATCTTCTAACACGGGCTTCAGATATAGTAGTTTGATGATGTCGACTAAACTATAAAGTTGTTTATACCTTTCATCATTGATTTTTTTTGGGGTTAAATCATAACTTTATAAAGAATAAAAAAGTTATGTAAAAGCAAAAGATACCATTGTTAATCTCGTAAAAAATAAAATAGCATATGTTGAACTGTCCTATCATCAATTACCCCGGTAAGACTTTGCATAAAACACTTAACCAATATTATGCTAGAACATAATATAACAAGAACAAGCTAAAACTAAGTACCGCAAATATCCAGTTGTACACCAAGCAGTAACACAACATCAAAAACCACAATATATCAACATAACTACATAAGCCTATAATACATTGGCTGAACTACAGCTCAATCAAGAATAAGACCACGACATCATCAAACCTGCTAATCTGTATTCAAACCCACTGATACTATTTATTGGAAGACAATAACACAACTCTTTAAAAAATAAACTAAATATCAGCAATAAAAATACACTTCAACTCCATCTAGCAAATTAGTATGAGAATTAGAAATTTAACAATAAAACAAATACCAAGATTGACGTGTAGAGGAAAAACTATAGGCTGTCAAACCTATAAATAAATCTATTAAATTTAAATACGAATTTACAAAGATTAATGTTTTAACCCATAACAACAAATTATTTCACAAAGTTCAAGGATGGAAACCAAAGTTGAATATAACAAATAAGCAAACTCTCAAACTAATTCCAAGAACAATAAAAAAAAAGATGAGAATATAACCCTACTTATCATCTATGTATTTTTCCTCACTTGTTGATATTATGGCTAGACTATATTGCAAAACCTTCCATTTTAGTGATATTTTTACTAAATTATTGTTGTTACACTTATTTATATCGCACACAATTTTTACAATTACTGCAGAATAAGAATAGTTTTTTCTTTTACTCACAAGTGTCGGAAATTTGCTCAAAATTTCAATAATTCATTTTATTTTACCTATGTAATAAAATAAAATCATTTTATTATGTTATTAAAATTGTATCATTATTTTCAATTTTACACTTTTTATTTTATTTCATGTCATTTTGTTAACTAAAAATCCAAACTCTTCATCACTTATTTGTTTAACCTCACTCATTCACTAATAAAATAAAATCATTTTATTATGTTACTGAATTGATGTGTTTTTTTTTTCAATTTTAGAGTTTTCATTTTGTTTTACCTATCCAATTTAAGTATATCTTTGTAATTACATGTATGAAGTTAAAATTTTAATTTTAATTTCAAGATTTTCATCTTAATATAATTTCAATTTTAATATTTTTGAGCATTCAAATTCAGTTTTATTATTTTTAAATGTTAAAATAATATAATACAATTTAAATGTGGCAGTGGAGTTTATCAACAATTTTTTGAAAAATATTATCACTTTTATTTCTTAAATAATTATTTTAAATATTTTTAAAAAGTTTAAATTAAACTTTAATACCTTAAAATTCAAATTATATTGTAATAACATTATATTTACAATACGAGTTTACCAATAAAAATAGAAATTATATAATTAACAAAAATTCAAATATTGTTATTGCATTATATTTACAATATGAGTTTACCAATAAAAATAGAAATTATATAATTAACAAAGACATTCAGGAATAAGAATCTCAAAGGGCAAATCATCCTCCACCACAGCCTCCTCCACCGCAGCCTCCACCATCACCACAGCCTCCACTACCACCACCACCAGCATCACAGCCTCCACCGCAACCACTGTCACCGCCAGGGGCATTACCACTGTCAGAATAACCACCAGCGGCCACCGTAGCAGCACCTGCAGCCGTCAGAACGAACAACCCTCCGTCTCTGTCTCGGCGGTCTCCACGGACATACACTCCGTTATGTGAATAGTAGTTGCCTGCAGCTTGCCGATGTTTATTTGGCTTCTTTCTGTGCCGACTCCTACCAAAGCAACCCATGAAAGCAAATGAAAGAGCTTGGCCAAAGCTTCGACGCCTCTTCTGTCTTAAATTATTGATAACCACATGAAGAAACATAAGAAAGAAAGTGATTGAAAGTATATTGTATTGTGTTGTCTGAGTAATTTTACACTGTATTTATACATGTGTATGATATCTGTAAAGATAGCGAAGATCACAAGATAAAATCAAATACAATAAAATCAGATACAATAAAATCAAATACATTTAAAAAGAAATTGGATAATTGACGTTGAGATTGCATGAGAATCTGCATGTATCTTCATATGGTTATCAATTATATAACAATCACAAAAGCATAATAATTCTCCTAAAACTCCTCCTCATTTATACTTGTGGGTTTTGAGTATTCATGAAGTTTTCAAACATTAATTTAACTTGTTCATGGGTTGTCATGGTCAAACGTTGTGGCTTCAGCCGAAGCCACGTTGTCCCCGTTGACTTGAATTGGTCTCACCATAAGTTAGCTTGTATCAAGCATTTTCCAAAATCTAAGTTGGTCATCACGTTAAGATTCCAAGAGGCCAACATCCAATTGCCAAGTAATGAGTGCATCAAGTTTACTGGTCAGTCATTTTGTCCCCTTCCAAATGGTACCATGTTGTCTGTACGCACGTAATCTTGTCGAAAGAGAGATGAAATATAATCAGGCATGAAGTTAGCATTAATTTTTAATCAACTAAGAATATATTATTTTATTAAATTTTATTAAAGATATCACTAGTCTTTCAATTAAAGAGGTATTGTTACGAGCAACCTTTATTTCAGCATAAAATGATACATATAGTTAAATATGCTAATATCAATAAATTGTCTAATCATAATTAAATATTTTTTTTCTTGTTTAACATCTTTTTAAATTTTGAAAAAACATCAATAAAAGAGGTCCTTGTAATACAAAAGATCTTCTAACACGGGGAGTAGTTTGATGATGACGACTAGACTATAAAGTTGTTTATATCTTTAATACCATTTAACACAACTCTTTTAAAAAAACCCAAATATTAACAATAAAAATATACTTCAACTTCATCTAGCAAATTAGTACGAGAATTAGAAATTTAACAATGAAATAAATACTAAGATTGACGTGTAGAGGAAACACTACAGGCCGCCAAACCTATAAATAAATCTATTAAACTTAAATAAAGATTTATAAAGATTGATGTGTCAATTCATAACAAGTTGTTTCATAAAGTTTCACGATAAAAAGAAAAATTAAATAGAACAATCAACAAACTCTCGAACTAATTCCAAGAATAATTAATAAAAAGATAAGAATATAACACTATTTATCATCTATGCGTTTTTCCTCACTTTTGGGTATTAATATGGCTACACTCTATTGCAAAATTTATGTATTTTTCTTTGAAAACTTTTGGGTATTAATATGGCTACACTCTATTGCAAAATTTATGTATTTTTCTTTGTTATGTCATGAAATAGGTTTTTTCTATACCATACACAATCACATACGTGATTGTGTAAGTGACTATATTTCTTTAGCAACACCTCACTAGTAGATGTACATGATTACAAAAAAATACATGGCCCTCATATATGGTCGTATATGTTATGAACACGGGAGTATACACGACTGTGTATGTCTTCTCTCTTCACATCCTTTATGATAGTTTTAGAGACTAACATGGTTGATTCACACGACCGTTTAAGTGAAAACACAAGCGTATGTTACTCTACGTGGTTGTGTGTGCTTATATGGTTAATATACAGAGCTATGTAGGTTAAGACACAGGTATGTAACACCTTACATGATTGTATCTCTCCCCAAAAAAAGCTTCATTTATCTTGTTTTTACTTGTTTCTCATCCCCACTATTCAGAAAGGTGCTTACGATGATCGAAGTCTCAAAATAGGGTTGTACACGCACTATTGTTGCTTCTAAATTAAATTCTATTTAACAAACTAAGCATCTAAATTTTTATTTTTGTTATAAATGTAGCATTGACAATTTAATTTCGCATTTCAATTATTGACTAGAATATTCATTTCAGTATTTTTAAGAATAAGAATAGATCAGATTAACTTTTCTTTTTTCATTTACTTACAAGTTGATGAAAACATTAAAATACTCAACTTAGAATTCAAATTGTAATGTAATAACATTACATTTACATTATGCATTTACCAATAAAAATATAAATTATATAATTAACGAGGCCTAACACCCTGTCAAAATACAATATGAATTTTTCAATAAAAATCGAAATTATATAATTAACGAGGCCTAAGCACGCTGTCAAAATACAATATGAATTTTTCACTAAAAATCGAAATTATATAATTATGAAGGCCTAATCTGTAATCACCCATCAAAATATCTACATAACTTCATCTCCAACTGCAAAAACTGAAAAACCTGTAAACGGTTAACAAACAAGACTAAAAGACATTAAGGAACAAGAATCAGATGCCAAATCATCCACAGCCTCCACCACCACCACCACAGCCTCCACCACCTCCTCCACCGCAACCACCGCCACCGCCGCCGGCATTACCACTGTCAGAATAAGCACCGGCCAAGCCTGCAACTGCCTCCCCAGCAGCATGTGCAGCCGTCTGAACGACCAACCCTCCGTCTTTGGCTCGGCGGTCTCCACGGACATACACGCCGTTTTGTGAATAGTACTTGCCTGCAGCTTGCTGATGTTTATTTGGCTTCTTTCTGTGCCGACTCCTACCAAAGCAACCCATGAAAGCAAATGAAAGAGCTTGGCTAAAGCTTCAACGCCTCTTTCTGTCTTAAATTATATAAACAATCACAAAGGCATAATAATTCTCCTAAAACTCCTCCTTATTTATACTTGAGTGGGTTTTGAATATTTATGAAGTTTTCAAACATTATTTTAACTTGTTCATGGGTTGTTCGTTACCAAGTTGCCATGCTCAAACGTGTTGATTGTCCCTGTTGACTTGAATTGGTCTCAGCATAATTTAGCCAGAGAAGAGAATTTAAATATCTACGAGCAGCCCAGAGGAATCTAGGGGACCGCAACCTCGCATCAAGCCTTTTCGTTGAACAGGCTTGATGCGAAACTGAAGATCTGATTATGAAATTTACAGGTCAATCTGTCATTTTGTCCCTTCCAAATGGTCATATGTTCTCTGGATGCATGTAACCTTGTCGAAAGTGGGATGAAATTTAATCAGGTTGACTAAATATTAATAAATAAATTAATATTATCTCATTAAAATTTAATAACACAATATCATTTTATTTATTAACTTCAAATTTTAATTAAATAAAAACACATCGCTTTAATTATTAAATTTTATTAAAAGATATCATTTTTTATCATTGATAATAATTACATATTACATAAAACTTAATTTTTATTTAAAATTAATATTTATTTTAAATATATTTTAATTATTAAATTTAATTTTATTTAAAAATATGTTTTGAAGATATTTTAAATTTAATTATATTTATTAATAATTATTATATTTAATTTATTTAATTTAATTACAAAAACTAAAAAATTATTAAGTAAAATTAAATTATTCACATTTCATATTAATAATTAATTTAATTTTAGTTAATTAAATATACAATATTAAATTAAATTATTCATAGTTCCTATTAGTAATTAACATATTAAATAATTATATAATATGAATTTAGTTGATAATAACTTAAGATTAAGGGAAAAAAGAAAAATAAAAACTATTTTTTAGGATCTTATAATTTTTGAAAAATGGAAGAAACTAAAACCGAAAATAAAGACAAAAAAATTCAAACGAACAAATTTTTTGGTAAATTTAAAAACATAAATAAAAAATAGAAACAAATGCATTATCATTCTTATTTCGAATTAGTTGACCGTTTCTTAAATAACCATCAACGATATTATCCGTTCTATAAGAACAGTGCAATACATGAAAAGAACACATCGTTATGGTTCTCCTACAGCAAATAAGGGAAGAATACGACAAAAAAGCATACAAAACTTTGTCTCGAAGGAGCATTAAACTTAGGATTTAAGGAATCAAACCCCAGCATAGCCGCCGTCACCCGTACAACTAGCAGTGCCATTGCTATTATCTCCATGTTGTCGAGGTTTAGTGCTGATACAGCAACACATGAGACCTGCCAACAACATGAGACCCCAAGCTGAGGCTATAGCTTTTGCCCAGTTCGACGATATTTGCTCCTCCATCGATCTTTCTTCTTTCGATTGGTGACCCTTTTGCAGATTTCGATCCAACCTTCCCTTGGTCTCATTGTCTGTGAAGTTTATTGCTGTTCATCAGGACATTAGGATTCAGAAAATGGTAACAGTGTCAGGAATTAAAAAAAAAAGTGATGCACATGGGCTGAGCTTAAAAGGGGCAAAAATAACATGGGGCAGCCTGGTGAATTTTAACCGCTGAGACCTCCGCTTCTGATCTTTGTAAAACCACTATAAATTATGTTTCTGATTGAGACTTCGTTTTTTTTTTTTTTTCTCTTTTCGATCAGAAGCTATTGCTTGAAGAGGAATGCTTATTTTGCTTTCCAGTTTTTAAAGATTGCAGACCAAATGACAATACATTAACCTCCTGTTTGGTTCAGCTTTTGAAAATTTCAAAAGTACTTTTTCTACAATAAAAGCTGTTTTCAAAAAAAATGAGTGTTTAGCTACAGACTTTAAAAACACTTTTTAAATAAAAATAACTTTTTTAAAAACTAAAATACAATATTTTCAAAAATTAAAATTGGGAGTTTTTCAAAAAAGCTCAATTACGGCTTTTTCAGGAAGCTGTTTTTTATATGTTTTCGTCACTTACGTTAAAGACGTCTGCTCCCCTTACAGCAAATGCTAAACTGATCGCTTGTTGAAATATTTCGACAAATCTCCAGTTGTATTTGTAGCTTACACTCTAGTTTGATCGATTTAGATCTAGTTCTGACATCGTTTCTCGTTAAACGGTTGTTGCCGATCGGCCATGGTTCCTCCAACACTGTCCCAGGGATCTCCGTCGCCGTCGCAACCGTCTGGGTAAGTCTTAGTTTCTATCAAAATTCTCAATTTAAGCTATGGCGACAATTTTGCAGAAAAGGCGAAGTAGGGGATCTGAAATCGCAGCTTCGACAGCT
>JANZLC010000004.1:28308265-28322087 GCA_026413385.1 Erythroxylum gracilipes
GATAAAATTCTCCCAACTTTGGACTTCAGTGATCTGGAAACATGTATCGATTATTGTAGGGGTAAGTTGACCAAGATAAAGAAAAAGGGGTCAACTCGTACTTTTGGTCTATTAGACCTCATACATATAGACATTAGTGGTTCATATACAATCACGTTATACAATGCTAGATATTTTCTGACGTTTATAAATGGTTATTCCCACTATAGATATGTGTTATTGCTTAAAGAAAAGTATGAAATTCTTGATAAGTTCAAGATCTTTAAGACTAAGGTTGAGAACCAATTGGAAAAATCAATAAAGATAGTCAGATCTAACAGGGGAGGGGAATACTATAGCAGACATGGGGTTGTAGGACAAGAAAAAGGTTCGTTTGCCAAGGAATTGGAATCAGTTGGAATAGTGGCTTAGTTTACTATGCCAGGTAGTCTTGAGCAAAATGGTGCAACCGAAAGGTGCAATAGCACCCTAAAGGACATGATAAAGTTAATGCACAGCAGGACTAACCTACCCGAATACCTTTAAGGCGAAGCTATCAAGAAGACATTGTATATCTTGAATAGAGTCCCAAGCAAGTCAATACCAAAGATGCCTTTTGAACTCTGAGTTGGAAGGAAGCCAAGTCTTGCACACATTCGTGTGTGGGGCTGCCCTACTGAGGTAAGATTATATAATCCTTATGAAAGCAAATTGCAACCTCGTTCCACTTGCTATCTAGTAGGTTATCTCGACCACTCAAAGGGCTACAGATTTTACTTTAGAGAAGGAGGGGCCAGAATAGTAGAATCACAGGCGGCTAGGTTTCTAGAATACGATGTCCATGATGAGGGAGGATCTTCACATCCTTCAGGAGATAGTAGGACGAATATTGCGATTATTTTGTATCCGCTTCTCATACAGTCAGGTCCGGTGGATGTAGGTCCAAGTATATACATGTTCAGGAAGAGGTTTCTGAGGTACAAGAACCTATGCAGTTACGCAGATCCACCAGAGAGAGGCGACCTGCTATCTCACTAGATTACATAGCCTATTTGGGTGAGTAAGACTATAACATAGGACATGTTGTGGATCCAGTCACTTCTACAGAAGCCATTTTTAGACCCCATACAGATAAATGGTGGGAAGCAATGAAGGATAAGATACAGTCTATGAGGTATAATAAGGTATGGGAGCTTGTTGATTTACCTTAACATTGTAGGCCTGTCAGTTGCAAGTGGCTATTTAAGACCAAGAAGGACACATAGGGTCAAGTTGAGCGATTTAAGGCACGGTTGGTTGCTAGGGGATTCACTCAGAGAGAAGGAGTTGATTTCAATATTACCTTGTCTCCTGTATCCTTGAAGGATGTATTTAGAGTGATGATAGCAATAATAGCTCATTATGATATGGAGCTACATCAGATGGACGTTAAGACCGCTTTCCTGAATGGTGACCTTTATGAAAATGTCTATATGGAGTAACCTGAAGGATTTTAGGATCAAGATGCAACTGACAAAGCCTGTAAGTTGAATAAATCAATATACGACTTGAAACAAGCTTCCAGAAAATGGTACCTAAAGTTTGATGAGGTTATCTTTCTACTGTACGTAGATGATATCTTGCTCACGTCAAATTATTTGACCATGTTACATAAGGTAAAGCAAGTTTTGGCCAAACATTTTGACATGAAGGATTTAGGTGAAGTATCTTTTGTCCTCGGTATGCAAATTCATCGAGACAGATCTCAACACACCTTGTGCCTCTCACAAAGAGCACACATTGATCAAGTGTTACAAAGGTTTAATATGGCTGACTGTAAATCTGTTGTGACTTCTATCCCTCACGATGAGAAATTATCTTTGGCACAGTGTCCTTGAGAGAGGCTATGAGGGATGTCCAATATTCTAGTGCAATTGGTAGCCTGATGTATGCCCAGGTGTGCACTAGACCGGACATTGCATTTGTTGCCAGAGTGCTGGGTCGATATCTGGCTAACCCAGGTATGACCAATGGAATGCAATTAAGCGAGTGTTGAGATACCTAAAGAGTACCAAGGATTATACGTTGACATATAGGAAAATCAACAATTTAAACCTTACAGGGTATACAAACTCCGATTTCGCTATGTTTTCGGATGATCGCAAATCCACATCGGGGTATATTTTTATGTTAACAGATGGTGCAGTATCGTGGAAAATTGTCAAACAGATACTGGTAACTTCCTCGACCATGCATGCAGAGTTTGTTGCATGTTATGGAGCTGCTACACAGGCGGTTTGGCTCAGAAACTTGATTTTTGAGTTGTTTATGGTGGATTCGATAGCTAGACCTGTAACATCTCATGTTCGGGGCTAGACTTTAAAATAGTGAATTGAGACTATAGTGAGAAATTAGTAATGCATTTCATGCTCATGCATCATAGTATATTCACACACATATGAATATTTATTTTTGATACATTAAAATAACTGTTCATGCATTCATTGATATTTTCCAGATATAAATGATTTTAATGTGATTAAAGTGTGAATTTTGGATTAATTGTGTTATAAAATTTATATGGTGGTAATAGTTATTATTTCAAAATTTTGGTGAAATTTAGGAAATTTCTGAAATTTTGGGTATTTTTTTGGACTAGAAAAAATGCCAAGTGACAAGACGATAGTAGAAATTACTATCAAATGGCAATGGATAAATGACCTTATGATTTATTGATAAGTGTCATCGAAAAGTGGGAAACAATTGGAGTAGGAATTGGAATTGATTGGACTAGTTAAATAAAAGAACCCAATTTAAAGCCTTAGAAATTGTCACTTGCCAATTGTCCAATTTCTAAGCGTCACTTGCCAAGCCAAGCATTAAACCCACGCAACTTTTGGCAAGACCATCTTTTAATTGGTCTTTCATTTGATTTCTTTGGCCAAATATTCTCACCTTTTTCCTCTTTTTCATTGTTCTCATCCATGACAATTATTTCCCACCCTTTCAACGTGCTCTTCATCTTGTTACACAAAACACCTCGTCTCTCCTTCATAAATGAAGATGATCTTGGGATGTTTGGGAGTTAAGGTTACATGATTTGCAACTTTGGAGCCAAAACAAGTAAGAGTAGTCTTATTCGTCTTCATAGTTATAACAGTTTCCACTGATTAAGCTTCTGTATTTTAACCATAACTTGATTTGTAGATTTTCAAATGGAATAATTTTTTATTTATATTAAACTAGAGACATATGGTTACAATTGTTAAGAAGAACTTGAATTTGAAAACAATCTGTGGATTTTTTATTATAACTTGTTAGATACTGAACTAAAATGCATGATATTGGTGTCATTAGACTTTTAAAACATTGAGGAATATTTGATTAGTAGAAGATATTGCCTAAATACCCATTGTCGAGTTCAAAATGGTCATGCAAATCAGACCCGAAATTTGCTTAAGAAAAAACTGGAAAATTGATGGGTTTATGATTGTTTTTATTGAACATGCTTTGGTATTTTGATAATATATTGATCTATATTTGTCCAAATTAGGTGATTCTTAGTTCAGATTAAAGTAGAAACATAAGTCTACAACTTTCTTAAGAAGTCGAACATTAATTCTATCTCTAAGACTTTCAAAATTTGGTTTGAAATTGGGTCTTGATTGAGGATGTAGTACTAACCGAGACAGAAATTATGTCCTCAGGATATCAAAGAAACTGTATTGATGTAGGCCGAATTAGACTAAGGTGTCTTCACCAAAGTTTTAGCTTATTCTCATAGATTTCAATTGGTATGAAGTTTGTAATTTTTGGATATTGGAATTGAGAGATATGGGTTGTACAACTGGAATGCATGATCTTGCTCTAGTAAAAAAAATTTAATGTATAGTCTGTGGTATTTTGAGCATAACTCATAGAATAATAAACCAAATTGTATGATCTTGGTATCATTAGAAACTTAACTTAAGACACTGATGAACAATTGTCTAGAAAAGAGTGTTATAGAAATACATCATTTTTTTGATCTTATTGATTATGCAAAGTTGACCCAAATGTGGTGCTTCCAGCAAAAGTTGGAATAGTAATTAAATGTATGAATTTAGGAACTGTTGAATTACAATTGATGTTTACATCAGTTTAGTAAGGAAATATGCCCGAGAATTTGTCATGAACATGCATCATACATATTCAGTATACATAAATGAATTCTTAATCATACACAATAATGATTTGTATATGTGTTAAATGTTATAAAGGAACGCATAGAGCGACCGCTTCTAGATATTGTCGGGACTTCGAGGCAATAAGCAATAAGGGAGCTTTTGTGAGTAATCTTAAATGGTCACACCTTACTCTATTTTGCTTATTGAATTTTATTTATGTTGATTGTGTTCTACATTGCAGGCAATGATTGTCCAAGGAGTTTGATGCATGTTTATATCAATGAAAGTGCTACTTGCTTGTAAATATGATTGACTACTTGCTTTGCACATGAAATGTCTAAAATAATTTTGTTTTGTTTTAAAACTGTTGAGTCTTAGTTGGGGGTAAATAGGCACGCCTAGAAGGGTCAGCAGCTACTCCTATGACACTTCGATGTTGAGACTTCAGTCTCTCCTGTAACACTTCGATGTCGAGACTTCGGTCTCTTCTATGACACTTTAGTGTCGAGACTTTGGCCTCTCCTATATAAGTCTCATTACCCGCTTCTGTAAATGGCTTAGTGGTCATCTGATTTTGTGTTATGATATATGTTTGTTTCTGACATCAACAAAATTGTGTTCTGATTCTGAAGGGTTTATACCCTCTTTGGATATTCAGCTTTGTTAATTATAAAATCTATTCTGAAATGCATTATATTTGATTTATTGTTTAACTAAATCTGTTAATGCATGTTTATGCTATTACATGTTTTAGTATGATGAGTTATCATTTTATATATAGATTAGTTATTACTCACTAAGCTATATGCTTAGCACGGTGGATTTGCCCCGTGTAGGTTCAGAACGAGGATTATAAAGATTGGAACGAGTCAATCGCAATGGCCAATGGAGTCTGAGTCTTGTTTTGATATAATGTATTTTGAGTTTATCTTGGCTTGTATATCGAGTGTATGACTTTGAATTGTTGAAAGTTTTTTTAATAATTATGTTTCAAACTGGTTTCGATTTTTGGAACAAATTTGTATTATGTTCATGTGATATAATGTATGTATGTTTTGAACAAGTTTGGAATGATTTGTAATGTATGTTTGCTTTAGTTTTCGAAAATACATGTAATGAATGTTTAATATATGTTGCAATGCTTCCGCATCAGTTTGTTATTTGTTCTATTTGTGAGTCCAATATGACACTCCCATATCCTTCGAGGGGGTATTGGGGCGTTACATTATTTGGTATCAGAGCATGGTTTAGGCGATTCTAGTTTAACTAGCACTTAACTATTGTTATTTGAGTGTACAAGTTGTGTTTGGCCTAATGCGGTGTCCCATGTTTTGTCTATAGAATTAAAGATGGATGGATCTCGTAAAGTTGTTGACGAGGTTGTTGAGAGTAATACTCCTGAGCGATCTCGTCCAGTGATGTTTGGACTTCTAGAGATAATTGAGGAGAAGCTGAGGTGCCACTTCCTTCTCCAGTTTAGGGAGAGGCTTTAGTGAAGTTGTTGCAGGATATGATGACATTATTACATCAGATGACAACACCTAAGGCTCCGATTGATCAGTTGCGAAAGTACGGAGCTGAGGAATTTACTGGAATGTCTTTAGAGGAATCAGAGAGAGTTGAATTCTGGATTAAGAAGGTGAAGAGGGTATTGGTTGAGATCAACTGTCCATCAGAGCAGATGGTACACTGTGCTGTCTCTCTTCTTCAGGGAGCGGCCTATGAATGGTGGAAGTTCGCTTTGAGAAATCCGTAGCTACCTGTGCCCCTGACTTGGGATTACTTTGCCTAAGAATTCAAAACTAAGTATGTGACAAAGTCTTACACAAAGGATAAGTGGAAGCAATTTCTAAATTTGAAGCAGAGAAACTTATCAGTTGCTGAGTATGATTGGGAATTCAACTGACTCAGTAAGTATGCCCCTGAATCTGTGCTTACTGAGGAGTTCCAATGTTACCAGTTTGAGGATGGTTTTCATGACTCCATTAAGGATCATCTGTCGGCATTTACTTTGTTATAGCAAGTGACTTACCATCAGCTGGTACAGGCTGTAATGAAAATAGAGAGACAAGATGTAACACCCCATGTTAGGGATTAGAAAATTAAGGAATTCCAGTATATCGTTTGCTTTGCATAATTGAATATTTGTTGATATGTGCATATGAATTTTTGACATATACAAATAATTGTACATGCATTCAGTGAAATTTTTCTGGGTATAATTGATTTATAAATGTGATTATATTAAGAATTGTGGTTTAAATGTGTTAAAAACTGTTTTGGTGTTGCTACTTGTTTCGGAAATTTTGGTGAATCTTAGAAAATTTTGAAAATTTGGAGTACATTTAGACTAGGATAAATCCAAGTGGTAGGATAAATTGATGACATTTGGCATAGCTAAATTGGTGACAAATGGACTAGTAATGAATTGACAAATGGACCAATCATTGTGTGACATGTGGACTGGTTTTATAGGTGACAAGCGGCAACATTTTAATTAGGCAAATGGAATTACATGCACTAAGACATGCGGCTTGATGCATTACATTCACTAAGACATGTGGCTTGATGCATTACATGCATTAAGACATGTGGCTTGATGCATTAAGGACACCTAGCAAAGCAATATCTGAAACACTCCAGCTCATTTCAGCAGCTTACTCCCTCACTTTGGCTTCTTTCACACAAAATTTCATTCTCCTACTCCCCTCTCAACTTCTGGACCTTTGCTGAAGTTTGGATGACCATATTTGTAAGTTATTTCATTAATAAATAGGTCTTGTGATGCTATGATTGATGCTGGAAACTGGTTTGGATGGGTAGTTCTACTGGATAGGTTTAGGTATTTTAGCTATATCTTTCTCTGTAGATATCCAAATTGGACGAATTTAAATTTTTATTCAACTAGAAACTTATATCTACAACGTTCATGAAGGAGTCGAATTTGATTTCTGTCATTAATTGTGTCAAACGTTGTCTTGAAGTTGAGTATCTGGAATCTGTAACTGTTTGTGCACAGTCTGTAGTCATTTAGGGATAGTTTTCAAAATGCTGAACCAAATTGCATAAAATTGGTGTCAATAGAAACTTAAGACATAAAGGAAAAATGTGAGAATGTTTGGCATAAATCCTCCATTTTCATTGTCAAAATGACCGTGTAACATTGACCCGAAAGTCTATTTGTGGAAAATCTCGAAGAAATGAAGTGTTTTCACTGAACTTGCATTGGTATTTCGATTATAACTTTCACTGATCTTCAAATGAGTCGGTTCTTAATTCAGATTAAACTAGAGACATATTTCTACAACTTTCTTGAAGAAGTTGAATTTTAATTTTGTCTCTAAGATTTTCAAAGTTTGGCATGAAATTAAGTCTTGGCTTAGGTTGTAGCACTACCAGGGACAGAAATCATATCCTGTGATTTTTGAATAAACTGTATTGATTTAGGCCGAATTAGACTGAGGTGTCTTCACCAAACTTTAAGCTTATTATCCCAGCTTTAAATTGGTATAAATTTTGTAATTTTTGGATATTAGAATTGAGAGTTATGAGGTGTACAACTTGGAGGCATGATCATATATTAATTAAAATGTCAAATGTACACAGTCTGTGGTATTTTGAGCATAACTCATTGAATACTATACCAAATTGGATGAACTTGGTATCATCAGAAACATAAGACAAAGAGGGAAAACTTTCTAGAAGGAAGTATTACCTAATTACCTCACCTTCCTGATGATAATAATTGAGCAAAGTGGACCTAAGGTAGATTATGAAATAAATCTGGATTGAGGGATTGAGTATGATTTCACATGATCATATTGTGATAAGATTAAGGATAAGAAATATGCATTATACATGTTCAGTATACATGAATTTGCATAATTGAATTCATAATTGTGCACAATAGTAATATATGTTTGTATTGAATATTTTAGAGGAACCCTTAGAGCGACCTATTCCAGATATTGTCGGGACTTCGAGGCAATAAGCAAACAGGGAGCTTTTGTAAGTAATTTAGACGATAACTTTTGTGAGTAACCTAAGATGGTCTCACCTTGATTTGTTTTGTTTATTACTGAATTAAATTTGATATTGATGAATGTGTACTGATTTGTGTACTGATTTCAGACATGAAGGTCCGAGGTATTGATTGATGAATGTGATATTGAAGTGCTACTTACCTTACTTTGTTTTGGTTGTTGAATTTGATTTATGCTGATTGTGTTCTGAATTCCGGACAATGATTGTCCAAGGCGTTCGATGCATGTTTATATAATTGGAACAACTACTTATATGTGAATATGATTGACTACTTACTTTGCACATGAAATGTCTAAAATAAGTTGCTTTGCTTTAAAATTGTTGAGTCCTAGTTGTGGGTAAATAGACATGCTTAGAAGGGTCTGCAGCTGCTTTTGTGACACTTCAATGTTTGACACTTCGGTGTCTTCTATTATTAAGACATAAGTCTCTTCTGTGATATGATACCAATTATGGTATCTTCTGTATAAGTCCCGTTACCCATTTCTATTGATGGATTAGCAGTCATTTGATTGTGTATTTTGATATATGTTAGATTTTGAATAAACAAAATGATGTTTTGAACTGAAGGGATTGTGCCTTCTTTGATACTCAATTCTGTTAACTATGCAACTGCTCTGAAATTGAAATATCTACTTATGCTATAATGTGATTCAGTATGATTAATTGTCAAATTATGCATAGTTTAGTTATTACTCACTAAGCTATGTACTTAGCACAGTAGATTTGCCCCATGTAGGTTTAGATAGAAGGACTTAAGGCATGGGATAAGTCAACCGCATTGGTCAAAGGAGGTTGAGTTTTGTATTGCTAAAAAATGTATTTTGTTGAGTTTGTTTTGGGCTTGTATATCACTTTGGATTCTTGTTTGACATTGTAAGTTTGTATCAATGATACTTAGGTTTGGTTTGGATTTTTCAGCGAGTTTATGTTAAGTACTATATAATTTAATGTATATTTGCCTAAATTGTTTACTGGAAGTTTTCGTATGCTTTGATATGTTTGTACTGTTTTGTGTGGCATTCATATATCCTTCCAGGAGATATGTGGGTGTTACAAGTTTTCCCAACATTCATTTGTAGAATTAACTTCATCGGTAAAGGAGTTATAATCGATTATTGTTTCTTTGAGTAAGTTCTTGAAATTCTTCAATCTAGACCTTAATCTATTATACTTACTTTTTAATTGAACATCATTATACTCTTTATTGAAATTTGCTTGAAGATATGTCTTAATATTCTTCCAACCAGATTTGGAAAAGAAAGTAATCACTTGATTTCCTTTCACTTCTTTAACCATCAATGAGATTAAATACATTTACATACCCCATCTTTTTCATTTATTTTCACACAATTATTGGAATTGGTCATATTGTTTAAAGCTTCCATCACTAAATGTAATTACATATAAGTGACATCTATCACAGCAATTTCTACAAAGTATTAAATGCTAAACATGGTTCAAAATAATCATAAGACAACTATAGTCTAATATGAGTGTACATAAGTACATGGAAATGATAGAAGAGTTGAAGTGAGAAATTAAATGAAAGTTAATTGTGCATAAAGAAGAAAAAGGGGAACACTTCCGTAAATGTTTGGTCCTGTGAAGTAATCCCTTTTTAAAATATCGGGTCTAAGCTTACAGTTGATGAGATCATAAAGAAAATAGGAGAAAATAGAAGTGATTGTGTATTCTACTCATTAAAGCCTATCATCCTTATAGCTTGTACCTACGTTGATGAGGCATCAAAGAAAGCATATGCAATGCAAGTGAAGAAGCTACTAGAAGATGAATCTCTGTACAGTCTATGTAAGGTCATACATGTGAAAGCAAACAAACTAAAAGTTAGGAAAATCAGTCAGCTTTACGACAGTGATTCGTACCAAAGTTACTAAAAGACAACCAAAAGAAAAGAGCATAAGTATACGTCATTGAGAAAAGTAGTTGTCTTTTCTCTAAATCATGTTTTTTAACGGAAAGCAAAAAGATGACACGATTATAGGAAGATAGAAGAACTTGTTTACAGTTGATCAGATCATAAAGAAAATAGAAGTTGTTGCAATGGACGCAAGTCTCTCAGTTGAAAGGAGGAATTATTTCATAGTAAACTTGGCTAGATTATGATACAAGTTTCTCTTGTCAAGGAAACTGACGTCTATCGTATACCATGGTAGATGAAAATGCATCAAAAAGAAAAGATGACTGGATGTACCAGGTCATGTTATAACCTATTAAGAGAGAGGTAATCCATTTTCAAACACAATCCTGGAATACATCACAAAGGCCTATTGTCTCAAGTGATTGATAATTATTTTTCAAATCAAATTCATTTTAGCACTCACCAAGTGATTTTTGAATTACATCCAGTTTCATCCCTTTCACTGCAAGTTCAATACAAGAGTCCTAGATCTTTTTTTGCAACATTTATAATTCGTTGTACTTCAAATCTAGCTTATTTTCCTATTTTTCAATCAAAATCTTCACGTTATCCCTTTTTTCTCTCAAGCTCACTTTGGGAATCTTTAACTATATTCATTACCCTCTGTGATTTTTTTCTTCTTAAAACTTAAGATTTATGGAGCATACCTGAAGTGATTTCTGCACTGATTTCAACTCCTCTTCTTTCACACAGTTCTCCGTACGACACTCTTTAACTTGCTTCTCTTAATATCCATTTCCATTTTCTTTAACTCAATCTTCATAACACATTTATGGCTTAATTCTCAAACCACACTCAATTCTATGATTTTGACAGCAGGCTCATCATTGCAGCCATCAGGCATTTTTTTGTCTCAAACCTAAATCCTGTAAACTATAAGCTTGGCATTTCATTCCTCAACATCTTTCTTAGCCAAACTCAGTTGCATTTTCGTACATTTAAGCTCCAAGTCGCACTCCTTTCTAAGGAAACCTATCTTATCAAAATATTTCTCAGCATTTTCCAAGACACACTACTTTTGTAACCTAAGTACTTGCTCATAGGGAACTTTGGACGGTTGGCTAAACAAGTGTTGTTACTCTTGAAACACTCCTCAATAGGGAAGGACGATGAGATTAGGACCACGAGTCGAGGCCCAAATCAGAGGTGACAAGACCATAAATTTTTGTGAGATTCTTTGAAGGCTTCGGTGAACTAGTTGTTTTAGGAGATAGAGATGACAAAGTATTGGAAGAGAAGGCATTCAAAGTATTGGAAGAGAAGGCATTGAAAGTGGTAGGTTTTTGCGTTGACTTTTAGTTGCGGAAAAATTTTGAAGGCAAGGAATGGGAAGATAATTGAAAAAGATAACGAATAAAGCAAAGTATACTCCATTAATTCATCAGCAACTTAATAATGGAGAATAGTTTTGAAAACACACACACAAAAAAAACTCCCAACCCATTTCCTCTGTCTTAATAGTTCTCCATCTCTTAGGTCAGGTCCTTGAAAGAACCAAACCAAAAGTAGACAAAGGAAGAAGAAGACCACGCATAAGTGGATCCTAAGAGAAGAAATGGGCCGAGAGATAAATGAAGAAAAAGAAAGAGGAAGAATGCAAAAGCAATAACAGCAAATGAAAGCAATAAATGTGGGAACAAAAATAGAAGTATCTGAAACAACAAAAAGGTCAGTAATCCTATTTTGACCAACCAATTACTGCCGTATAATTCATGATATAATCAATGATTATCGATTGAATTATCTTTAACTAGTAGTATTTTGAAATTCGGATCGGTCATTGAACCGAAGACTTTACTAGTTACCAGTTTGATTGGTTCGATCGGGTTGACCACCGGTCGAACCGGTGTGATGTTATAATTATATAATAATTATATTTAATTATATATAATATTAATAATATTAAAAAATACAAAAATATATCAAAAAAATTTGTTAATCGGTCTGACCGGCTCTCACTGGTTCAATTGAGAACCGGTTTTTATGGATGAACCGGATCGGATAGCTGACCGGTCACCTATTGAACCGATCGGACCGGCCAGTCTGGTCCGGTTTTTAAAACTATGTTAACTAGGATAAGTCATAAGTAATATCAAAACATAGTGATCTTTATACGAGATACTTTAGAAATCTTAAGTTAAAAGATCCCTTATATAATTATCATTTGAAAATTTTCATATATAGACAAATAATACTCTAAATGATATTTTCACTTAAGATCAATCTAGTGAACTTATTCTCTAGCAAATACTCGCATGTTTGTTTAAGTATCTTCACACTTTAGTCTATGATATCCACTACTTCTTTCATAAGGAAAACCATAAAGTGTACTGGTCTTTTTATATTTATTAATGTCCAATTTTAACAGATCAATGATTAAGAACCATTTAAGAATAATGATTATGTGTTCATTACAATTTTATTTTCAATTTCTATTTATATCATGGATTTTATTATATACATCAAAATATGTATAAGATAAAAGATATCTTTAAATAATTATATCACTAAATTGTAATTAAACAATTGACTGTAGAGCATAAACTAATACTTGTTACATGTTCTATATAATTCTAATCCCTGTAATTTTAGTTTGTTAGTTACCCTTACAAGATCAATTGTTTGTGGATAGGAAACAAAAGATTTTTTTTCCCGGATTCCCATCTATTGGCAGAACCATATAAGTTGCTTATTTTTAAATTCGATAATGATGCATGTTGTGTTTTTAGCACTTGCCACAATCCTGTGCGAGACATTTAGGCCCCGTTTGGTTGGTGGGAAAGTAAAGTTAATCTGGAATCTGATTCCTTGGAAAATAAATTTATAGAAAAGTAAAGATATTTACATGTTTGGATACTTATAAAAATTTAATAGAAAAGTTGGGTGGATTTTTATTATGACTTTTGGAATGCAACTATATTTTACAGAATGTAATTTAATTTTAACTGATTTTTCCAATTATATCCTTTTTACAAATAAAACAAAAATCAAATTAAAAATCAGATAATAATTTCACTTAATGCCCCTTGAGCTTCATCGTTCCCCCAATTGACTTTCCCAAGATGGCGATTCCTCATATTCTAGTTCAGCGTCGTCTCTGCTCAACTCCTCTCCTTCTTCGAAAATGCCGCCGGTCAGATCCATCAAGGCGAGGTTCGATGGCTTGCAGAGATGTCCTGGTATGAGTTTCTCCTTGCATCTGAAACATAATCCCTTGTCTCTCCTTGCCTATCTCTCCATGTCCCCAGTTCGACCAGTCCCTAACAGATTTGTGGAAGACGAGGAAGAAACTCGCGATGTTGGAGCTGTGTTCTGCGAAGATGGAGGAACCCGCGTGAATGATGGCTTGGATGGATTTGGGGTTCGGGTATCCACGTTGTCAGGTCGACCCATCAAGTCCATGACCTCCGGCCGATCTACGGCCACCGCCAGCGGCCTGCTCTCGCTACCCAGGCGTCCACTGTTTCTCAGCGACGTAAAAACTGTTTCTTTTGCTTCAATTCAAGTCCGTTGAGTGTTCTTAGTTTTTTGAGAAAAAACTCTGTTGAGTGTTGTTTCTAAATTTCATTATTTTCTCATAGTTTTCTTTGAGTTGGCGAATGAGACTGCCAAGTATGTATTCCCTAAGAGGTCCGAAAGCAGGAATATGGAAGAAGCCTTGATGGCAGGTAACTTTTTTATCACTCTTGATTGTTCAATTGATGTGAATAAT
>JANZLC010000004.1:28322187-28332526 GCA_026413385.1 Erythroxylum gracilipes
AATTAATGAATGAATTATATTTTAATTAATTATAATGTAATTAATTAATTAATTATAATATTTTAATTAATTAATTAATTATATTTTAATTAATTATATTGTAATTAATTAATTAATATTATTATTAGTTAAAGAATACAAAACCTTACTAAACAAAAAAAATTAAGCATTAAGCATTAAGCAAAGTTAGGAATGACTCCATTCCTCTCCATTCATTCCTCTAATAATGGAGAGGAATGGAGCAATGCCCTAAAGTAAGGAATGAAAGTAGAAGTTTAATAATCATAACCTCCTACCAAGTTTTCTTTTTCATTTCATACCTATTCCTCTTTCTTCATACCCACCAAACAAGCACACCCTAAGTTAGTATAAAACCTCTCATCTCTTTGACCTGCCTCGCCGAAGTTAAGTGCTTATGTGTCTTGTCTTGCTCGTGCCTTCCCACATCCTTGCGTCTTGCATGACTTAGTTCTCCAACTCCGCACAACCTCGTATCCGAATCTCGTCTCGTTGAAGATTTTCGTCAATACGCGCCTACACGTGCCTACACGTATTGAATCTCACATACTCTTGAGATCTTTGCCACCACTTTCCGCATCTCTCGCCAACTCGCAAAATTTCGCATTGTTCTCTCGTCAACACATCTTTCTCGTGTCGACCTGCATGCTAAGCATTGGTCAAGACTCGTCAACACTTACATAATTCCGCAATCTAAACTTAGGGGTCTAACACCTATCTTATCCGATAGCTAGAGACGTGGTACTGTTGCAAGAATGAGCTCACCTTTTGGATTGAGACCAAATCCTTTGTACCCATTACCCAAGATCAACCCTGTGCCACTCAAGCATGACCATAGATTTCAGTGGGACCCAAAAAAGTTGGTGGCTGTGCTTGAGTGGCATAGGCTTGGTCTTGGGTAGTGGGTACAGAGGATTTCACTCCCCAGCCCACTCACCTTATGTTGCGTTAATTTATCCCTTCACGCTGGCCCATTTAATTTGCGTCACTGTCTCTTACACTCACATGCTTTAATCGCTGCCTAGTCCATTTAATTCCCCTACTGTATGATTGTTCCTATCGACGCCACGTTGCTCTGTGCCCTCCAATGCTCCACGTTAAATTTTAAAACCCTTGATCCAGCTATAGGTTCTTTAATTTGCTGCCTTCAGCTGTTGGCGCTACCGTCTCCTCATTGTGTCTGAAGCTAGCAAATTAACGTCTGATTAGTTGACTTCAAAACGACGCCTCCAGCCTCATGTCGCGTCCACACTCCACACTCCTGACTGCTTTCAGTTTATTTGCCTCTATGTGTATTATGTGACTGCTTGATTTTAATTCTCTTCCAAGCTAATTGATTAGGCAATTAAAGCCTTCAAATCCTCTATGTCGTGTCTTGCTAATTTGTTGCGTGTGTCTCATTTGCTCATAAAGCCAGTTACGTTTCTCTAGCTGTCTCCTTCATTAGTCCCCCTGTTGTGCGTCACACAGCATGCTTGATAATTTAATTTTGCTCCCCCTTTAATTTGTTGACTCAAGTCCTCATTTAATTTGCTCTTCTAAAAACTGAAAAATAGTGTTAATTTCAACCTATTAAAGACTTTTTGTATTTTTTTGTGTTTAAAGCTCTAATAATTATAAAACATGATGAAAAGGTCATAGATATCCATAAAACACATGTAAGATGCTAAATATAAGGTTCCAAAAACATATAAAATATGATTGCATCATTATGGCAATAGTAGCTCATTATGGTATGAAGCTACATCAGATGGATGTTAAAACCACTTTTCTGAATAGTGACCTTTATGAGGAGGTTTATATGGAGCAACCTGAAAGATTTTAGGATCAATATGCAACTAATAAAGTTTGTAAGTTGACTAAATCAATATACGGTCTGAAACAAGCTTCCAGACAATGGTACCTAAAGTTTGAGGAAGTTTTAACCTCATTCGGCTTTATGGAAAATAAAGTTGAAAGCTGTTTATATTGTAAGGTCAAAGGGAGCAAAGTTATCTTCCTATTACTGTACGTGGATGATATCTAGCTCGCGTCAAATGATTTGACCATGTCGTATGAGGTAAAATAACTTTTGGCCAAACACTTTGACATGAAGGATTTAGGTGAAGCATCTTTTGTCCTCGGTATATAGATTCACCAGGACAGATCTCAACACTTGTTGAGCCTCTCACAGAGAGCATACAATGAGTAAGTGCTACAAGGTTTAATATGGTTGAATGTAAACCTGTTGTAGCATCTATCTCTCATGGCTAGAGATTATCTTTGGCATAGTCTCCAAATAATGAAGTTGAGAGAGAGGTTATGAGGAATGTCGTGTACTCTAGTGCAATTGGTAGCCTGATGTATGTCGAGGTGTGCACTAGACCAGACATTATATTTATTGTTGGACTATTGGGTCTAAATCTGGCTAACTCAAGTGTAGACCATTGGAATGAGTTAAACGACTGTTGAGATACCTAAAGGGAATCAAGGATTATACGTTGACATAGATAAAAGTCAACAATTTAAACCTCACAAGGTATATAGACTCCAATTTTGCTATGTGTCCGGATCATCATAAATCCACTTCAGGTACATTTTTATGTTGACAAATAGTGCAATATCGTGGAAGAGTGTCAAGCATACACTGGTAATTTCCTCGACCATGTATGCAGAGTTTGTTGCATGTTATGGAGTTGCTACATAGGCAGTTTGGCTCAGAAACTTGATTTCTAAGTTGTTTGTGATAGATTTGATAGCTAGACCCATTCGGTTATATTGTGATAATCTTGCTGCAGTGTTGTTCAGTAACAACAACAAGAATATCACAACGTCTAAGCATTTAAAGGTCAAAAACTTGACCATAAAGGAGTTGATTCAGAAAGGTGACGTCGAAGTGGAACATATCAGGACTGAGGAGATGTTAGCTGATTCATTGACTAAAGGACTTTGCCCATTAATGTTTGTTTAACATGTATCCGGTATGGGATATTAAGGTCTTTAGACAACAGTAGTTAGGAATCATTGTATTTTCTCCTTAAGATTTGTACATTTTAATGTATTATGACATTATGATTATTTATTAATATAGATGATCATCTTTTTATCCTCAGTAATAACTGTTCTTGTGTATAGTCATAATGCATATGAAAGTTTTAAGATTTATGTTGATTTTAAGCATTTTAAAGGTTATTGAGCATATATAAAGATTGACTTTGAGCCTATGTCAGTTAGACACATACAGTTTAATACGGATATCCATAAATTTGACATGACATAGAGAGATATAAAGTTTAATCCAATAAAGGTTCTCTAATGCAGTTTAGCATTTAGTTAGAGAATATAAATGTTTTCTCTAATGCTGTTTAGCATCTTGTGAGAGAAAACAAGGTTTTCTCTAATGTTGTTTAGCATTTAGTAAGAGAAAACAAGATTTCTCTGTTGCAGTTTAGCACATACAGTTTAGCATAAAATTGGAGAAATCGAGACCTACAAACGAAGATGATACGTATTAGATCATATAAGTATCATCCTAGTTTGCCACACTCCATTTTTCTATTCATGTTAGGAAGCTATCAGATATTCATGATTATATTGGACTTATGTCACACATAGCACATGTGCTTGATATTTTTCAATATCAAAAGCCTTATAAGACGGAATGTTGGACTTTCATTACCTTTAGATCAAATTTTTAAAAATTTTAAATTCGGTACCAATATAGTAGCGTAACTTAACCGAGTTTTCAAACTATTTTTAAACTTGAGTCAAAGCTGCAATTAATGATTGTCCAAGTGGTAGAATGTTGGACAATTTTGTCCTTTCTCATTAAGTTGGACAACTATTAATTGCAATTTTCGATTTTTCAATAACTTATTAGTTAAGTTATGTAATTTGATTCAAATAAAAGTAATAAAGTAACCCAATAAATGATCTAAATCAATGGGTCGAAGTCCATGAGAAAAATAGATCCCTATTATTATAGACCGGACCTATATCGAGCTTGTGATAGAAAAGTCCGATATGGAAGTTATATATAAAGGTTAAAGTCTTCTGCAGTTGCTCATATCATTCATAAGCATACACATCATCTGACCTGCTAAGAGTATATACGTATTGAAAAAACTGTAGAAAGACGTTAACCATGTGTCGGTGAACGTTTTCCGTTAAGGTCCTGAAAAATTGGAGCTCATTTTGACTATGAAAATTACTTCGGAAGTCAAAATGGAACCGAAATAAGATATTCTATATTTCCTTCATTTGTAACCCTTTCATAATGATCCGAGACACGTAATAAGGTCTATACTACGTGATATAGTCATCGCCTTCAGCCTCATCTCATGGAGCTTAGGCGCGTCTTCGGTAGCACCAAATGTAATGGCGCCACCTATCGCAGCTACTTCAACCGAAGTCCCAGTTACAGTAAGGTTCCAGCCGCTGCTCTTCGCATGCTCCTCACGTCCGACAGCCACAGCAACAAATCTCACAACTTATTCCGCAGCAACTACACAACCAACGCCGGCAGTCATGTGATGTTCTCCAGATTTTCAACGCAACAAAGATGACATGCATAACGCCGCTTATTCCAAATTCCAACAGCTTATGCATTGCATTGCTCTGGACTTTTGATGTTTTGGATTCTAAGGCTTATCAAATCTGAACTTTTCAGATTTTGGGTGTCTTACGTTTTTCATGTTTTATGAAGCTAATTTCATATATTTAACTCTTAAATAAACTTTTTATTATATTGATAATTCAATTATAAATTGGATGCCAGGTTTTAAAATATTCACTCTAAACTTTTTAAATTGTAAGAATATTTAATCATGCAACAATTGCAATTTCAATTTCAAAATTAACGAATAACAATCAAACATATTTTAATCAAATTATAAAATTAAAGTTTGCTCTCATATTACTGTTGGAAATTTAGGATGAGATCCAATCCCAACCATAATGGAATAATTACGAAACTTTTTCGTATTTTAATTTCCCGAAGTCCAAGATCACTTTAATTATATAAAATGATTAACAATTAAATCATATTAAAGCATGAATCTTAATTCGTATTTTATTTCGAAGCTTGACTATATTGTTGTCAAAATAAGTTGAGAGAACTCTGTAATTCTTACAAAAAGTGTTAAACAAGAAATGTTAGTTTTATTAAAGCTTAAGCCTATTTATAATAAGTTTTGGACATTTTAGTAATTTAATTAAAATTAAATTCTAATTTTAGTTAAAGTTTAATTAAAATTACAAAAATTCTAATTAAATACCAATTATTTCCAAATAAGATTCAATATCTCATATTGATCCTTATTTATTAAATATCTCATATTTAATCATAAAGTTTCTTAAATTTTACTATCAAGTCCAACTAAATTAAAGTATCTTTACTCTCTTTAACTTGTACTATATATGAAATCTATTAGGTTACGAAATAAGTTGGCAATGGATATAAATTATAACCTGAAATCATATTTATAATTAAATAAATTAAACTCTTTTAATTTATCTTTAATTCTCTAAGTAGTATCAAAATATAACAATTTTTATATCAGATAACTTTGGAGACCTTAAATCAAAAAAATCACTTATACAATTATCACAATGAGAATTTCCATAAATATACAAGTAATATTCTAAATGGATTTCTCATATCGGGTCAGTTCAATAAACTTGTTCTTTAAAAAACACGCACACCTTTGTTTTAAGTATCTCTATATTTTAGCCTACGAGATTGAATACTTTCTTTATAAGAACAAAACATAACTTGTGTTAGTCTTTTTATGTTCTATTAATGTTAGTCTTAATAGAACAATGACTATGAATAATTTAATTAGGGATAATATATAAATGCAATATGAATCTCATAATTATAATCTTATTATAATTTCATTTGCAATGCATAATTATCTCTTAGACTTTATCATATACATCTAAATATGTATAAAATAAAGAATGTCTTTAAATAATTATCAATAAATTCTAACCAATTGATTAACTGTAGGGCATAAACCAACAATATAAGCTAAGAAAATGTTATTTCTACAATAACATCGATTTTAGTAGACAAGTTTATTTACTTCAACTTGGGAGAACACTTTATATTACAAGGTTTTTTATTGTTATTCTAATCATATAATTATTGTAATTATTTATACTTACACTCCTTATTTTACATCGCATAAAATTATCATTGGTATAACATGTAATTCATAATTTTAAACCGCATTTTACAATAATATTGTAAAATACCTTAAAATAGTTAACAACAAATATACCTAAAGATAGTCTGGCTGAAATGGCCTTATTTTTAAATAGTAGAAATAGAGGGAACAATAATCAACGGGCAAATCAACCACTTTAGCATCCACCTCCACCGCCACCCCCTCCACCACAGCCTCCACCTCCACCGCCACCACCTGCACCACAGCCTCCACCTCCACCTCCACCACAGCCTCCACCTCCACCACCACCAAAGCCTCCACCGCCACTACGGGATTTTTTGCCACCAAAGCAACACATGATCAAGCAAATGAAAGAGCTTGGCCAAAGTTTCAACGCCTCCTTCTCTCTTAAATTATTTAACAATCACAAAAGCATAATAATTCTCCTAAAACTCCTCCTTATTTATACTTGAGGGTTTGGCTCCAATACAATAACTCGTTCATGGGTTGTTCGTTACCAAGTTGCCATGGCCAAGCTGAAGCCACGTTGCCCCCCGTTGACTTGACTGGTCTACCCTCAAATTAGCCAGAGAAGAGAATTTAATATCTACCAATCACCCAGAAGAATCTAGGGGACCAGAGACTTGTATCAGGCTTCAAATCTTCTGTTCCGGCACGGAACCGGAGATTTAAAGCCCTTGTATCAAGCATTTTCCTAAGTCAAAATCGGTGATCGTGATAAGATTCCAAGCGGGCCAATATCTAACTGCCAAGTAACGAGCGCATCAAGTTGACCGGTCAATCTGTCATTTTCTCCTCTTCCAAATGGTCCCATATTGTCTGGATGCATGTAACCTAGTCTAAATAAAATAATATTATTTTATTAAAATTTGACTTTTAATAATTAAAATTTTAATTACCCAAAATCACATCATTTTATTAAAAGGTAGTAGTTGAAGTTGAATAAATCAAATTTAAGAAATTTAAATTGAAAATGGCAAATTATAATCTAATTTTGACCATTCCCATTTCGAATTAGTTGACTGTTTCTTAAGTAACCATCTGTTAAGTTTCATTTGAATAAAATCAGAATAAAGGAATCGAAGTCCAATAACTTAAATGTCGAGAGATTTGAGATTTGATCTATCGTTTAATTACACCAAACAACGATATTATTGGTTCTTTACGAACAGCGCACGACATGGAAAGAACACATCTTTTGGTTTTCCTACAGCAAATAAGGGAAGAATACGACAAAAAAACACACAAAACTTTGTCTTGAAGGAACATTACACTTCTAAGGAATCAAACCCCAGCATAGCCTCCGTCACACGTACAACTAGCGGTGCCGTTGCTAGTATCTCCATGTTGACGAGGTTTAGTGCTGCTGATACAGCAACGCACGAGACCTACCAACAACATGAGACCCCAAGCTGAGGCTAAGCTTTTGCCCAGTTCAACGATTGCTCCTCCATCGATCTTTCTTCTTTCGGTGACCCTTCTGCAGATTTCGATCCTAACTTTCTTTGGTCTCATTGTCTGTGAAGCTTATTTCTGTTCATCAGGACATTGGGACTCAGAAAAAGGGTAACAGCGTCAGGAATTATGTGATTCACATGGGCTGAGCTTGAAAGAGGCAAAAATAACATGGGAAGCCTGGTGAATTTTAACAGCTTTTTTTTAAAAAAATTAAAAATTGGATTGATAGAATAAAGTTAGAGAACAATGCTAAGAGAGTAATATTACTCTCCTTAGTCTCTTGCAACAAAGCAACAACACACTACAAAAAGTAAACAAACCAATTAGAATAACGGCGTAAAAAATCCCTCCTATCTACACATCAAAGTATTTACCGGTTGGAATCATAGACACTAACCCTTTCTAATGGCTCAATCACATCTTTAAAGACTTTGTCTTGTCCTTCAATCACCACTTCGGGTATTTGGGATTTTGTTCTCTTTCTAGCTGATTTACTTTTTGCAGATTTGGATTGCATGCTAAAATCACCAAGGATGTCTGGGACATGGTCTACTGCTAGTGGGTATCACTATCCTCTGTTTGTTCGATGTCCCCTGTCCCTTGATTATCAGTTAGCCCAACACTTGCGAGTGGAGACAGCATGTTAGCCCAATCCCTCTAACAGTGCTGCAAATATTGGGAGGTGAAACCATTCTTTTCATAGTCTAGATTCTTCTCGTTAGCACTGGATTTGTCAAGAGTTATCTTTCCATGAGAAATGTATTTGTTAACTTGTTTATTCCTCAACCCAACTAGTTGAAGACCATTTGATTGATGCTGCATCGATTTGTCAATATCTGTATTTACCTGTTCTGTGCTACAACTAATTGCCACCATTGTTCTATCTCCTTCGGGCACCATTGTTCTATGCTCAGGGGAGGTAATAATCTCTGCTACTTGCACGGTCCTGTTCTCAGAGGGGTAGAAATATTAGTAGCCTCATCATCCTTTCCTTCCTTTCCAACAACCAACTGTGGAGAGTTTGTTGCACTAACCAGATTCTGCGATTTATGCATACTATCAAGCATTATACACTCTTCACCGCAAACAACAGTAACTTCATTAACTACTTGCTCACAATGAACTGTTCCAGTAGGACCCGTCATTAATTTGCCAAGCTGATTGGAAAGTTCGACCAATGGCGGTCCATTTTTTAGAGGATGTATTTGGTTGTCACAGGTAAGAGTTATGCACAATTGTTTGCTCAAGTTCGCCAGTATCAGCCATACGCATAAGAGATAATTGATCAGGCAATAGTATTGCTTTAGGTATTTCGATACATACCTTAGCATAGTCGATTCTCTCTATTCGTGTCGCTTGGGAATCTATGCATATAGGTTTTCCCAGGGAGCTGGCGAGAAAACTCAACCATTCGATTGTCCAGAACTCCAACAGTAGCTTGTGGAATTGCACCCTAATTGGAAGCACATCTATGGTATCCCGATTGAACTCTATGCTCGGTCTCCACTTTTGCACGAACATCGGTTGATCTCGGATGTGCCAAGGTCCCATTTCAGTTAATTCATCTAAGTTGGAGGCTTCAGAGAATTTGAATTAAAAAACGCCATCCTCCATTAACATTACCCGTTCCAGCCCTTTTTCATTTAGACCAGAAAAAACCCATTAACGTAGAGGACCAAGCCCTCATGCCTACTTGAAAGAGCTCTATCAGAGGTGTAATGATGTTGTCTTTAACACGTTCTGGTAGTGTTTTAATGCACCTTAGTGATGTATCTTCGGGAAAGTTGCTGTCAGTCTACCCCTGCTCTTGGGTTTGTCTCACCTTCTCCCGTTGGGTTCAGTACCACTGCAATAGCTGAATCTTTCACTTTGAGAGACTCCATGGAAGGGAAGTCCTCGTTGGTGAACAAGGGTTCACCTTGCTCCATATGGAAGGCCTACCATGGAGGCTGAGGCCACTGTTCTTGAGAAAAAGGTAAAGGTAGAGAGAAGTTGTAAAGTCACTTTGCAGATCGATTTTCTCTAGGAAGCATATGATAAAACACTTGGTGTGCCTAAGCATGACTACACGCTATCATTGCGAGTAAGACATCCTTCCATTTTCACCAACTAACCAAGAGTTGCATAGAGAAAGATAGCGGGGTGTTACCAGCGTAGGCTTTGTTGTTGACAACCAGGAAATAGAGTCCACCTTCGGTAGCGGCCGTGGAGCTGGGTTCTCTGGGGCTCTATGTCACGTCTAGAGCTCCTTTCTCTCTGCCGAGACCTCTACTTCTGATCTTTGTAAAGCCACAAAAACTATACATCATGTTTCTGATTGATACTTCTTGGTTTTTTTTTTCTCTTTTAGATCAGAAGTTATTGCTTGAAGAGGAATGCTTATTTTGCTTTCCAGAGTTCAAAGATTGCAGACCAACTGGCAATACATTAAGAAAGTTATGAGCTTTAAATCTTAGGACAGGAGGTTGTTCATGCGTTACACCTCCAAAGTTAAATCCCTGTAAGCAAATCATTGGCATTAAATATATGGATAAAACCATAAAGATTAAAGATATGATCAGACAAAAGTTAAAATTCGCTTTTGTTTCTGATATCACGTTACGGCATGCACCAATTTGTTGAACTAAATTGTCTTGTGCAACCTGAACTGTTAAGGATGGTAGAAGAGTTGGCTATGTTGGTGAAAATCAAGA
>JANZLC010000004.1:28350610-28366251 GCA_026413385.1 Erythroxylum gracilipes
ACTGCAATCTTTGGTATAAATTATTTTTGACCGGTTTCCAAGGATCGATTCTAGGATCGAACGACGAGCCGCGATCAGCATATTACATATATTTTATTCATGATCAAAAGATATTTTAGGAAGATTTTAAAGAAAATCCTCTTAATAATCAAAATACTTTTGGACAAAATTTTAAAATTTTTATGAATTAAGTTTGTATCAAAATGAAATAATTTATTTTTAAAAAAATTTAAAGTGTTGAAAATTTGGGTTAAAGTATTTTTGAAAGATGGGTTTTAGCTAGCTTATGTATTTGGTTTGGTTAGTTTAAGGGTTGGTTTGCCTAGCCTAACCTAATAACAAAAATATTCCTAGCTTAATACATAGGTTCCAGGAAGTATCTTTGGCACTAGAGGAAGTCTTGAGAAACTTTTGGGATAATTTCTTTATATTATGTGTTAGAGCATGAATTAAACCCTACTGTATTGTGTGATTAAAAAAGGAACTATTGAATTTTATTTGAGTGGTCGAGATATCAATTGGGAGATGAATTGATTTTTTAATGTTCCTTTTTACCTGTGGAAAAGAAGATGTATAAAAAGTTCCTCTTTACCTTAAGAATGGAAGATTTATAAGGATTCCTCTACTCTCAAAGGAATATGTGTGTGTGTGTGTGTGTGTGTGTGTGTGTGTGTGTGTGTGAGGAGTATTTTCACCTATTAAAGAAGACAATAATGAATTATCAAATAGAGCTTAGAAAGTAGATATAGGTGAATGACTGTTTAGTTGAATCATTATAAATTAGTGTTGTCTATTTTTCTCTATTCTTTTAATTATTATTGTAATTTCTTTGTGATTATTATATAGGAAATTGTAATAATCATTAATAACAATCGGCAATTCATTTATTAGTTTTCAAACAAGCCTACAAGTGTATATACACAACTCACATCCCTTTTATTTACCATATGTGGACCAACAACATCTATAGCAGCCATTGCTTTTAAGAAAGGATTGAAGTGACACTAACCACTATAAAGATCTCTTCAAATTGAAAAAGATCATATCTGTGAAGAGGCTTAGGTTAGGGCATAAAAATACATAGAATTAAAGGATAAATATACTGAAACTCATACCTTATTAGAAACAAGTAGAGCCTTACACATTGCGTGCATAAGAAGTTTAAAGCATATAAAGTAAGGGCCATCATTGGAAAAGTTTTAAGATTCGTACCATACTGGACAGTATCAACCGAAAGGTATTGTACTGGCTAAAAACGGTACAAAATTTAGAGGTTTGGTACCGAACTAGTACTGGTTGGTGTTTAAAATACTGATCAGTACCATAAACTTTAAAAATGTTAGGAAATTATTTGCAAAAAAAAAAAATTAAAGCAACCCCTCCCCTATTGTCTACTATGATTTGTCTCTATCTCTTTCTCCTCTCTTACCCAACCCAGCCCTCTTCTGTCATCTCCTGTCTCAAGCAGGTAGTCGTTGGCCACCATTATACCACCGTCCTCCATCGAAGCATGCGTCTCCACTCTCAGACCGCTTGCCCACTTCATCTTCTATGATATGTTTTACTTAATATGATTTTACATGCTTGACAGATAGGCTTTCTCATAATGGAGTAAATATTTTGGAACAAAACTGTTATGAGACCTACCTCAACTTTCTCTCATATGCTGCTCTATAAAATTAAGCCCAGAATAACCAAAGTAGTACTTGAAGGAGGCTGCCTCTGGTATCTGGTCTCTCTTGAACTAGCTCGTCAAGCTTTCTTTCTTGTTTAGAGTTTATGAGAATCTTGGTGATTAAGCTATGACCAAAGCTTTGTATTGACTATTATATGTAGAAGAGTCCACACGAGTTATGATAACTCACTAACTCAGTATTTTTTTAACTGGATGAAACAGTGAATTGCCACTAAAAAAGAAAATTAGATATAGAGAATTAGATGCATTGGATCGAGTTTCTTATTTAATTCTTAATTATTAAATTATTTACTTATCAAATATTATTTTGTAAATTAGTATACAAATGATATAATTCTTTAATTTGCATCTAAATAAAAACCTTTTTTGCAATTTTTTTGTACATATACAAATTGACTTAATTTATTAATAAAAATAAAAATCTAAAATAAAAATATAAGCCTTATCATATAGATGAAAACAAAGAATTCTAGAATAGGTTATAAAATAAAAATTCTTTTCTCCAATTTATTGAAGGATTATTTTTCAATTTTAAAAAAAGAACTATTTTATAAATTTAACAAATTACTCAAACCAGAAACAAATCTGTTATCGATACCGGTACGGTATCCATAACATTGATCATTAGACCTAAAACTTATAGACTTATATGATTTGATGGGTCGAAGATCCTATAGTTGTAGAATGTTCAAAACCTTAGTTATTACTTTTGTTTTTTTAAAACATAGTGATTCTATTTCTTTAATAGACATGAAATTATTTTACTAAATTATGTACGAGGAACATCATTTCAAAAGGATCACGATTATGAAGTCAAAATAATCACAACTGTATTCTTATATCAAGAAGAGTGAAGCACCTCATATCTATCTTCATGCAAAACACCTCAAACCTAATGTTAAATGAAATGGCTTAAGCCTAAGGTTAAGTGAAATAATAGGTTAAACAATGACTAAAATTAGTTTAAAAAAACATAATAAATGGTGAGTAAAATGCAAGCCAAACACCTAGTGAAATCATAGAACAAATAAACAAATCAAAACAAGAATAAGAAAAAAGGAAAAAATAATAGACTAATAAAATAACATGATGATAGGTATATGAGATGAAATAATGGGGAAGAAAACACATTATATTTTTGAATAAATCTATAACATAATAGATTGATGAGCTTTTGAAATGACACATCCTTACACAACATTATCCTTATAACATAGCAATCTAAGGGCCGGTTTGTTTGCGTTTTTTTTTCAATTTTTAGTTGCGGTTTTCATAAATTTAAAAACAAGTCCTAAAATCATGTTTGGTCAGTGACGTTTATATATTTGGTTGTTAAAAATAAAAAACAACATCCGTTTTACGAAAACGTAAAAATAACATTTTCGTGAATTTTGAAAACACGTTTTCGTAATGAAAATCGAGCAATGCATTTCTGTTTTGCAGCTTCTGCTAATGAGACTCTCATCTTCTGTCTTGTTAAACCAAGCGATGCATTTTTGCTTCCTACACCATGTTAACCTAGTTGCATGTATATTCATGTGCTCATTTGCTGTTCAGATTTGTACTCCACCTTCTTTTTCTCCATCTTCTTCTACCGAACCCATGGATGCAGTGTTGCTTGGTGGGGGTACTTTCTCGCATGGTCGGTGTACTCTCACGGTGGTTGTACCACCAGGTGTCGGTGGACATGGTCCTGCGGTGGTTGGTATTGGGAAAGGACAGGCTCTTTAGCTAGAGATCATTTGTGGGTCTGGGTTTCATTTTGCTTCTGTGTTGATGGCTTTTGATTTGGAGATCTGATATTGTTTGCGTTTGCTTGCTAGTACAAAGGCAGAAGGCTCGACAAGATATCGATCATAAAACCAAAAGGAAGAGGAAATATTGAAACTTTGTGGGTGAGACTGGCAGTGCGTGTGTGAGAGAGAGAGAGGGGCAAGATGAAGATGAAGATGACGATATATAGTACTTGACTTCACTTTATTGTCTTCACACCGTTTAATGCACCATTTAATGCAGCAGAACCTATTCTTACGACCTAGCTTCACGTGTTTTAATGTATAACTATGAATAACTAGATATTATCTTCACCATTTGTTGCTTATAACTATGAATAACTAGATATTAATGTATAATTTTTAATAATATTTTATTTACATATATTTTATTTCTATTTTAATAATAATTAATTAATTTAAAAATATAATGTATTATATTATAATTATTAGTATAATTAAAAACAATAAAATAGAATAATAAATAGTTTTTATTACAATTCTCAACCAAACATGTTTTTGTTTTCAGTTTTTATATTACAAATCTCAACTAAACAAGTTTTTGTTTTTTTAAGGAAAAAAAAGAAACCAAAAATCCAAAACGATAACAGAAAAACAGAAGTGAAACCAAACGGTCCCTAAATTTACCAAATACATAACTGCATATAAGGCGGCAAGAAAAGGGACGCCAGAAACTTCAAAAATCTAAGAAAGCAAAACCTTTTGTGGTGGTAAGATGGGCGACAACAATCATGGTCATCATCTCTTACATACTCAAGGTCCACACGTCTTTCGAAACGTTTCGGCAAAGCAAGAAAGTCTTAAGTGGGAGAGACATTAGCCTTGGAACAGATTTTCTGTTCCACATCTTTTTTCCCCTTTGTTTTCAAGAAGCCTCATTCATTTGTTGCAATAAATAAATAAAATTTGGATAGATGAAAAGTCTCGGAAACATAGAACAAAGTAGGAGAAACAGAAGAAGATTTGTTATCCCATTAATCTTTTGCCTAAGTCAAGGGCCGCCCATCATCTTTCTATGATAACTTTCTTCAAAGTTAAAGCCAATATGTGGAGTCACATCGATTTGGCATTAACATGTCAAAATACAGCTGCTTGTCAATCTTTTCATTTTCACCATTCTCCAAGAAGTTCTATATCGTTTATGGAGACGAAGATGGAAAGGCTTTTTTTTAAAGAAAATTATTCCTGATATAAAAATCTAAATTCGTAACATTCTTTAAATTAATATTTTTAAGAATTATTATCCATTCAAAAATACGTAAATCATTCTTGTTTATTCACATCTTAAGTATAACAATATTCTTATAAATGAATCGAACAAAAAACTTACTTTGAGCTAAATTCATCGTGATACAGAAAGAAAGCTTTCAACGATCGCAAATTAATTTCTCTCTCTTAATTCTCTTTTCGTACGATAAGAAAGGACTAGTTTATATACACTTCTTTATTAATACTAAATTTTGTACGTCCATTAAATACTAAATTAACGATCAAAATTTAACATATTATTAAATGAAAAAAACTATAAACCTTGTTGCCTAACAACCACTCACACCTTTGTTTAAGTATCTCCATACTTTAACCTACGAGATCAACTACTTCCGTTATAAGAAAAAACATGGCGTATGCTAATCTTGTTATATTATATTAATGTTCAATCTTAATAGAACAATGACTATGAACAATTTAAGGATAATACATAATGTAATATAAATCTCATAATTATAGTCTCATTATAATTTCATTTGCAATATATAATTATCTCATGAACTTTATCATATACATTTAAGTATGTGATAAGTTGTTATTTTTGTGCTAACTTTGGATATAAATCTCTTTAATATGTTGCAATTTTTATTTAAAATTAATGAACTTGTTTCTTAATTATTCTCATATGGTTTTCAACACATAGAAGATGAATTTGAATCAAAAAGATGCAAAGAAAGCAAAGACAATTCAAATTCCCAGCTGGCAGAAAAGTTTTTGACTAAGCGTAGGCACGTGTAAAGCGAAAGTTATTTGCAGAATCTGATTTGAATATAGATTCGATACACTTATGATTTTTATTATTTAGGGAATCAAGTTGTTGTCTTTTAAGTGGGGATCTGCTACTGATTATGTGGGGAGTGTATTTGATAAAGATAACGATAAGAGGGAAGAGAGGACACTTCTAGTTAGATCATCTTTATGTTTTCTGATTTTTTCTGGGTTTAGAGGATTTTCGTATTTTTCTGAAAAAGACCAGATATGGAAATTATGTGTTTTGCTATTCTTCTGTTGGGTTTTACCTCTGTTATGAGTAACTAAATTCTCCTTCTTGATTGAAGAAAACCACGTTATTATCTAGTATGTGTAAGATTTTCTGAATAAAGTTTTTCATTGATGAATATTAAGTGTCTTCCGAATTACTTTTTATGATTGAATTGATTGATCTATAGGATGCACAACTAGGAATTTATTGATTTAATTTACAGCTAGATTAGTAGAATTTGATGTTCAGTTTTGCTAATCCAAAGTGACAATTAAGATTATCATCTTTATGTTAGGGATTGGAAATTCTAGGAAAGATAGTTATCTAGATTAAATACATATCGTATGTGTATTGTCTTGCTCACTGGTTCTCTTAATTATTAAAGCTATTAATTAATCAAACTTAAGATCGTATCTAAGTTGTTGATTAATAAAAGTTATAAGAATACATGTTTTTATTCATTTAATCTTAAGAGAGAACATCACCCAATGATTATTTGTTAATGGACTTAATTTTATATTGATGATCCATATTAGTTTGATAACGTAGGTGACCCGAAACCAAGGTTCATTATTAATTTTCCAAATCTAAATATTTTCGTTTATTTCAAAAAATTTTCATTTTTAATTTCTTTAAATCACGTTAATTTAACCCCCAATTTGTTTTAGTTTTCAACTTGTATAATATTTACCAATAGATTCCTCGTGGGAATGATCCCTACTTTTCACTACCACATTAATTTGTGCTGCAGGAAGTTGGTTTCTTTTTTATTTGGTTGCAGGTGACAACATTACCAAATTTTGGCACTATTATCGGGGAATTCTTGACAGCATATGTATATTACACGAGTAGACAAGACAACTCAATTACTATTCGATTCAGAGATAGAAAAGACAATCAAGAGGTTACGAAAGCAAACAAAACAAAAACAACAAGTGTAGAAGACAGAAAGAATGGCTACGAATCTCATTCGTCGTGACTTCATGAACTAGCTGCCCCTACGGATGCTCAATAGCCCCATTGCATCAATTTTCTGAATATGGAGGACAACAACACCTTTGAACTGAAGTCAGGGCTGATACATTTATTACCAATTTTTTGAGGTCTACTAGGAGAGGATCCTTACAAGCATTTAAAGAAATTTGATGTGGTTTGTATAGGTATGAAGCCAACGAATGTGACTGAGGAGCAAATCAAACTAAGAGTCTTCCCATTTTGTCTCAAAGATGATGCTTAAGATTGATTATCCTACTCTGCTGGTGAAAATGTGCAAACATGGGCTAAAATAAAAAGTCTCTTCTTTGAAAAACATTTTCCAGCATCAAGAGTTGCTAGTATTAGAAAAGAAATTTGTGGCATTCGACAACACACGAGGGAGACACAATACAAATATTGGGAAAGATTTCAAAAGCTTTGTGCTAGTTGTCCCCATCACCAAATAAATGATCAGTTATTGATTCAATACTTCTATGAAGGTCTTTTGCTTACAGATAGGAGTATGATCAAAGCTTCAAGTAGTGGAACTTTGGTTGACAAAATACCGACAACCCCAAGAGATTTGATAGCAAATATGGCTTCTAATACACAACAATTCGGGATACGTTCTGGCCATAGTTCAAAACACATAAATGAGGTGAATATAACAACATTGGAGAAAAGATTAGATCCTACATCTTTGGTGTGGCAACTTACAACTACAAAGAAAGAAGAAGCAAAGGTATGTGGAATATGTTTGATGTTAGGACACTCCACTGATGCATGTCCATTTTTGTAGGAAGAAAGTGCAGAACAAGTTAATGTCGTGAGGGGATTTGTTGGGCAAATTCAAAGGAAATATGATCCATTCTCTAACACCTATAATCTGGGTTGGCGTGACCATCCAAATTTGCATTATGGGAACTCTCAAGGACAACAAGCTACTGCAAATTTCTAACAATTTAGGCAATCATATGTACCTAGACAACATCAACAAATGGCTTCCAATTCCGAAGGTAAGTCTTCTTTGGAAGATATAGTTAAATCTTTGACCACTAACACTATGACATTTCAGCGAGATACTCAAGCCAGTATTCAAAATCTTGAAAATTAATTGAGCCAAATGGCAACAATCATCAATCGGTTGGAGGCACAAAGTTCTGAAAAATTTCCAGCTCAACCAGAAATCAATCTCAAACAAAGTGCCAAAGCTGTCATATTGCAGAGTGGTAAGGAATTGAAGGAACCATCTCCAAAAATCTCCAAGAGAGAAGTCGAAGAAGAACCAACAAAGGAAGCACCTGATTAGCCAAAGAAGACTCAGACAGGTCTACAGAATTTTGTTGTACAACTCCCTTTTCCTAGTCGATTCACCAAGGCAAGGAAAAAGGAATAAGAGAAAGAAATATGGGACACTTTTCTCAAAGTACAAGTAAATATTCCTTCACTTGATGTCATTAAACAAATCCCCCGTTATGCTAAATTTCTTAAAGAACTCTACACTTCCAAACAGAAATTGAAATTTGATGAGAAAGTGCAATTAGGGGAGAATGCTTTAGCCATATTGCAAAAGAAAAAGCTACCGCTTAAGTGTTAAGAACCAGGTATGTTTACTATCCCTTGTAAAATTGGTGATTTGAGAATTGAAAAAGCTATGTTAGATGTGGGTGCATTAATAAATTTCATGCCTTATGATGTTTACAAGTCTTTAAACATTGGGTCTCTCAAAGAAACTAATGTAGTGATTCAATTAGCAGATCGTTCAAATGCTTATCCAAAGGACATATTAGAGGATATCTTGGTTCAAGTGGGTAAATTGCTTTTTCTAGTTGATTTTTATATTTTGCAGATGGGGAGTGATGATATATCTTCTTTAACTCCAATTTTATTTGGAAGGTCGTCTTGAAAACCACTAAAACAAAAATTGATGTTCATGGTGGATCATTGACTATAGAATTTGATGGTGAATTAATTAAATTCAATATATACAATGCCATGAAATTTTCAGATGATGAACAACCTGTTGTTTCTATAGACTTTATTGACACTTGGATGCAAGAAAATTCATCATTAAATGGAAGAGATGAACTTGAAACAATTTTGGAGATGGGAGATGCATTACAATGGCAAGCAATTAATGAGTCGTTACTGCCCAATAATGAACTTGAGGTGTTGTTTTGTCATTTGGAGAAAACCAAGCAAGTGATGAAGGAATTGTCGTATGTGGAGCTATCATAAAATAGCTCCAAGCTTCTACCGTCATTGATTCAGCCACCTACGTTGGAGTTGAAGAGTTTGCCTAGCCATTTAGAATACATATTTTTGGGTGAGCAAGATATATTACCTATTATAATCTCAAATAAACTCACTCTTTTGCAGGAAAACGAATTGATTCAAGTACTAAGACAATACAAAGAAGCCTTCGGATGAACAATGGCTAACTTAAAAGGTATTAGGCCCACCATTTGTATGCACCGAATATTGATGGAAGATGAAGCCAAGAAGGTAAGGCAACCCTAACGTCGTTTGAATCCACCCATGATGAAGTGATGAAAAAGGAAATCTTGAGGCTTCTTGATGCCAGAATCATTTATCCTATTTCAGATGGCAACTGGGTAAGTCCAGTCCAGGTAGTTCCAAAGAAAATTGTGGTAACTGTGATAGAAAATAGTGATGGTGAGTTGATACCTACTTGTATTCAAAATGGGTGGAGAATTTTCATAGATTATAGGAAGCTAAATTTGGTTACTAGGAAAGAACATTTTTTGCTTCCGTTTATTGATCAAATGCATGAAAGACTTGCAGGTAAATCTCACTATTGCTATTTCGATGGTTATTCAGGGTATCACCAGATTTTGGTTGCACTAACAGATCAAGAGAAAACAACTTTCACATGTCCATTCAGCACCTTAGCCTACCTAAGAATGTTATTTGGGTTGTGTAACGCACCAGCGACATTTCAAAGGTGTATGGTAAGTATTTTCTATAACCTTGTAGAGAATTGTATGGAAGTTTTCATGGATGATTTCACAGTTTATGGAGAATCTTTTGAAACATGTATTATCAACCTTGAGAAAGTGCTTAAACGTTGCATTGAGACTGATTTGGTTTTAAATTATGAAAAATGTCATTTTATGGTTGATTAAGGGATAATTTTGGGTCATATAGTCTCTTCTAAGGGAATTGAGGTTGATAAGGTTAAGATAGATGTTATCAGATCTTTACCTTACCCACGACTGTGCAGAAAGTTCGCTCTTTTCTTGGTCATACAGGATTCTATCGGCAATTTATCAAAGATTTTTTGAAGATTGAGCAACCCATGTGTAGACTACTCTAAAAAGACGTGAAATTTAATTTTGATAAGCCATGCAAGATTGCATCTAATGAACTTATGGAGCGACTCACTACAACCTCAATTATTCAGCCACTGAAATGGGATATTCCCTTCGAACTAAAGTGTGATGCCTCAGATTATGCAATTGGAGTAATTTTGGGGCAAAAGGTAGACAAAGTACCTCATGTCATTTACTATGCTTCTATGACACTTAGTGGTGCTCAGAAGAATTATTCCACGACGAAGAAAAAAATTTTGTTGTAGTTTTTAGGTTGGAAAAATTTCGGTCTTACCTATGGGGTTCAAGGGTGATCATTTATTCAGACCATGTAACTTTGAAATATTTGGTGACTAAGAAAGAAGCAAAGCCAAGGTTGATTCGGTGGATCTTACTCCTACAAGAATTTGAGTTAGAAATGCGCGACAAGAAGGGAGCTGAAAATTTGGTAGCCGATCATCTTAGCCGGATCACTCCAACCAATGCACCTAATGTTCTCCAAGACAAATTTTCGAATGAAAGTCTCTTCGCAATTCAATAGGTAATTCCATAATATGCTGACATAGTAAATTTCTTGGTAACTAAGTCCTTACCTAGTGATTTATCTAGAGCTGAAAAGGATAAAATTAAAAAAAGGCTAAATATTACATATGGAGTGAACCTCATCTTTAGAAATTTTGTGTTGATTAGATTATTAGAATGTATATTGCAAATAATGAAATTCCTTCCCTATTAAATTTTTGTCATTCATCTGTATGTGGGGGACACTTTGGCCCTAAAAGAATAGCTTGTAAAGTTCTTGAATGTGGACTATTTTGGCCTAAGCTATTTTATGATTCTTAAATGTTTTGCAAGTCTTGTGATCGTTGTCAAAGAACAGGTAACTTGGGATCGAGAGATAAAATGTCATTTACTAAAATTCTGGTATGTGAGATTTTTGATGTCTAGAGAATAGACTTTATGGGTCTTTTTCCCACTTACTAACATTCTGGTATGTGAGATTTTTGATGTCTAGAGAATGGACTTTATAGGTCTTTTCCCTTTTCCTTTAGTAAGAATTATATTTTGCTTATTGTGGATTATGTTTAGAAATTCAAAGTTTAGATACTTCCAAAGTGTTTAAGGTTAATGGACACCGTCTGAAACTATACTATAAGAACTCTCCAGTTGAGAATGTGGAAGAGATAGAGTTGGTAGCGCCAATCTATCTTTGATCAGGTAAGTCGGTGAACACGTCCAGCTAACGACTTCAAAGAAGCGCATTTGGGGGCAACCCAAAAATTTCATATTTAATGTTATTTTATTTTTCAGTATTTACCATTTTTTAATTTGTTTGATTTGTTTTGTTTCAACTGTCAATTTTAGTACATTCCCTTTAGTATTTTCATTTGTTAATATTTTCAATTATATATTTTTTAAAAAATTCCTTTCCCGCCGCCCACTGTTATTTTACTGCCCATCCCATTTTTACCTCCCCACTTTCATTTATTTCTTACTCTTACCTTCACTCACTCACAATTTCACACACCCATTATCGAATTAGTGAACACTCACATCTTTCCAACGAAAAACCCAACCTTTTACCCTTCAAGACTGTAAAAGCACAACGATTGGAACCATGCCATGAAAGAAGAGTGATTCACGTAGGTTCACTTCACCAATCACGTCATTTGCACATACCCAACCTCCATCAGACACCTTAGCTGTAACACCAAATCCATCAATCCTTCCAATGTCTGAACCAACACCAGGCCCTTCAACATGCAATCGCACTCGAAAAGGTAAGCAAGTTGAGAACCGAAGCCGATGGAATTCAAGAAGTGGAGCTTTCACTTCTTTTCGACTACCAGAGGACAACCAAATATTTCAGCAACTAAGCCAACGAAAAATCTATCCTTGTAAGTATGTTCTTACTGACACTCTTGAAGCTTTACAAGTTCATGATTCTTTTGAGCATCTGGTTGGAAAAATTTGTTAGAATGTGTTTGTTAAAATTGATTGTCCTGCATATGTTAAATTAACAAGGGAATTTTACAGCACATTTCAATTTAATTCTCATGAAGAATTCAACTTGTTTACTAAAGAAATTATGGAATTTAGACTTATGAGTAAAGAATTTGCTTTATCTGTTGCTGAATTTAACGTGGCCATGGGTTTTATATCAGTTGATAATGTTAAAAACGAACCATTTGTAAGCTCCTGTTGTGACTATCATAGTGATTTTCATGCACCTGAATTGTGGACTCAATGATCCGTCAACTCTCATCCATTTAATGCCAGTGTATCTAAGAGTTCGTATTTAAAAAAAATCATGTTTCAAAATCATACATCGATTCTTAACGTACAATTTTTCAGGGCGTCAGAATTCTGCAAGTACATTTTCTAAGATTAAATTTTATTTTTTATAGTGTATAGATAGACAAATTCCTGTTAATTTGAATTTTTAGTTTTTGACCAAATTTCAATATGTGATAAACAAAAAATACAAACCATTAATATTAAGGTCCTACGTCACTCAATTGGCGGAGCTTTATTTGGCTTCTTTCTTCTACCAAAGCAACACATGAACGCAAATAAAAGAGCTTGGCCAAAGCTTCAACGCCTCTTTCTCTTAAATTTTATAACAATCACAAAAGCATAATAATTCTCCTAAAACTCCTTATTTATACTTGAGGGTTTTGGTTCCAATACAATAACTTGTTCATGGGTTGTTCGTCACCAAGTTATTGTTGCTTCAAGCTGGAGCCACGTTGTCCCTCTTGGCTTGAATTGGTCTCACCATAAGTTAGCCAGAGAAGAGAATTCAATATCTTCAAGCCACCCGGAGGAATCTGGGGGACCACAACCTTGTATCAAGCTTTTTCCTAAATCAAAATTGGTGATCATGTTAAGATATTCTTAGTACTGGAGTTTGCCTGTGATCTTGATTCCAAGAGGTCCAATATCCAACTGCCAAGTGAAGAGTGCATAGAGTTTACCGGTCAATCTGTCATTTTGTAAGCTGCCTGGATGCATGTAACCTTGTCAAAAGAGGGATGAAATTTGGATTAATCTTTTAATAAATAAAATAATGTTATTTTATTAAAATTTAACAATTCAAATTTTAATTAACTAAAAACATGTCAGTTTATTAAATTTTATTAAAATATCATTTTAAGTTCAATAAATCAAATTAAAGAAATTCAAATTAAAAAGTGTTAATCATAAAAAAGCCTATACTTTACTCAATATTGCAATACTAGCCTGAACCGTAAAAAGTGATACTAAAATTTTCTTACTTTCGATTTTTATATAAAAGTAAACAGAAAATAAATTTTATGTTAATATTGATGCGATGTGCCAAATTAAATTAATATTTTTATTATAGTGTTGTCAAATATGAAATTTTTTAATAAAATAAAATTATGTTAAATTATTGAAAATAAGCGGAGAAGCGGGATTTTAAGAGTAATTATGTTTTTAATAATTTAATACATTTTTACTTTATTAAATATCAAATTTTATACGTATTACTATTATCTTGCATGAAAGTCTGAGTAGCAAAACTAGTAATATGATTTTGTAAAAAAATTTACAAGTTGAAATATTCTAGTGTCATTTTTTTAAAATTCAAATTATTATTATAAAATTGAATAAAATTCGATTTTTTATATAATTAAAAATGACAAATCATAATCTGCCCGACGCATTATCATTCTCATTTCGAATAAAATCAGAAAAGTGACGTAAAGGAATGGAAGTCCAGCAACTTAAATGTCAAGAGACTTGAGATTGTTGATCTATCGTTTAATTACAGCAAGCAACTATATTGGTTCTATAAAGAACCGTGCTGTCGTGCAAGACATGAAAAGAACACATCTTCTGGTTCTCCTACAGCAAAGGGAAGAATACGACAAAATACACAGAACTGTGTATGGAAGGAAGATTAAACTTAGGATTTAAGGAATCAAACCCCAGCATAGCCGCCGTCACACGTACAACTAGCGGTGCCATTGCTAGTATCTCCATGATGACGAGGTTTAGTGCTGATACAGCAACACAGGAGACCTACCAACAACATGAGACCGCAAGCTGCTGCTATAGCTTTTGCCCAGTTCAACGATTGCTCCTCCATCGATGATCGATCTTTCTTCTTTTGGTGACCCTTTTGCAGATTTCGATCCTACCTCCCTTTGGTCTCATTGTCTGTGAAGTTTATTGCTGTCCATCGGGACATTAGGACACAGAAAAATGGCAACGGTGTCGGGAATTTTGTGATGCACATGGGCTGAGCTTGAAAGAGGCAAATATAACGTGGGGTAGCCTGATTAATTTTAACAGCTGAGACCTCTACTTCTGCTCCTACTTCTGATCTTTGTAAAGCCACAAAAACTATAAATTATGTTTCAGATTGATACTTTCTTGGTTTTTGAGTTATTGCTTGAAGAGGAATGCTTATTTTGCTTTCCTGTGTTTAAAGATTGCAGACCAAATGACAGTACAGTAAGAAAGTTATGAGCTTTAAATCTTGGGACAGGAGGTTTTTAATGCGTTACATGACCCACAAGCAAATCATTGGCATTAAATATATGGATAAAACCATAAAGATTAAAAAAGATATATGATCAGACCTATCCAAAAACAAAAAAGATATGATCAGACAGATGCAAAAGTTAAAATTCGCTTTGTTCTGTTTCTGATGTCACGTTTTGACATACACCAATTCATGCAAAGCTTACACTTTATTCTGTATATTTTTCTCTTTCTTACACCTCTAAACAATAGGATGCACCAAACGACATCGTTTTAGAGTTTGGCAGAACAAATTTCAAACTGATCCCTTAAATTTGAGTCCGATTTAAAACCTAATCAACTTAAACTTCTGTCCATTGATTTGGGGTCAAGCCGATTTGCCTACCCTAATTAACATATATAGGCACCCTTGCAAAATTAGAAACCATATATGGCGTTAAACTGTAATTACGTATGGACAAAGAATAATTATCCTTATTATAGACTCAAATTTAATACATAGTTTAACTTGAGGTAAGATTTAGCAACCTGAAGGACAAGATTTGTCTAATAAACCAGTGTCACTGACGAGTAGCTCTTGCTCTAGGGCAAAACAGATTTGGGAATTGCATTTCAATAGAATGACACTTTTTCAGTCCCTTCCTAAACCTTCATCTAGTGAAGCGCAGAAGGATAGGTTTATTAACAAAATCTCTCTATTCATTGATGCACTTGGACTTTTCTTCAAGTAAAAGTCAGCCAACTACAGAATTTTGTTCATCCTCAGTGTACTTCATGCAAGTTGAAGGTAAGGCTTAAAATCTACTTCCTATTATAGTTTGTGGGTAGAAAAGGAGGCACGGAAAAAGAGCTCAAAAGTTAATAAACGAACCTCACTTCCAAGCTTATACAGAGATCCAAGCACTTCTTTAAGGAACAATTCCATCCTGTCTACAAGTCATAATTGACGATGGAAGCATATAAAATCATTTCAGTTATCGATTCGTAAATGGAAAAAATCAAAGTTTTGCCATCCTTGGCATTCATATCAAACAACTTGATATTTACTACAAGGAAATATAGAATCCATAATCCGAAGAAGG
>JANZLC010000004.1:28368746-28408607 GCA_026413385.1 Erythroxylum gracilipes
AGAGATTGCATTTGAGACGACTATTCCATTTGGCGGATGATTTAGGAAGTGTAAATCGCGAAAAGAACTCCGAGACAGGTCGAGGAGATGAAGACCAGTCCACTTCCCTAAAGTGCGTCCACCAGATCCCCTGTTGTGACGTTGCCCCAATCCATCGCAAAAAAAATCCCTAAATCAAATTCACTTCCCAAGATTTTGATCCAAAACAAGTAGGAGAAAGTTTCGAAAAAGAATGATCGAGAAGAAGAAGAAAGCTCTGCAAAAAGTGACAATGGAGGAAGTTATATTCTGAATTTCTGATCTCTCACGCCAATTAGTAAATCCGAGTCAGAAATTATTTACAAGAAGAACGAAAAATGAAGAAAATAACCATCTGAGCGCGGGTTCGAACATGAGACGTCTAGTATGTGAAACTAGCGTGATGACCAGCCACACCACCCAGACGATGCAAAAGCCTCAACCACGTAAAGCTTAAAGAACATGGAGCACACGCTAGGCCCCGTGGACATGCGCGCACGCTAACCTTCATAATTATTACTCTAATTTAATATCATCCTTAATCTAATATTTAAATAAATTTATCACACACGCGAAAATGCGAAAATAAATTATTTAAAAAAAAGAAGAAGAAGAAGAAGGAAAAGCCTCTCCCGATCCGATCATTTCACATAATCCTACCTTCAAGCTTCGATTCGGGTTAACCGGTAGCTGGTTTTGGGTCGGATCCTAGTTTTTGTTGGAGAGGAAGCTATGGCTCAAGCTTCAGGGAGGGGCAGAGTCGTTGGGGACTACCTGGTGGGTCGGCAAATCGGGTCGGGTTCGTTCTCGGTTGTCTGGCTGGCGAGACACCGAGTCCACGGCACCGAAGTCGCGATAAAGGAGATCGCTTTGAGTAGACTAAATAAGAAGTTGCAAGAGAGTCTCATGTCTGAGATTTTTATCCTGAGGAATATCAATCATCCTAACATTATTCGCTTGCACGATATTATCGAGGTTTTCGGTTTTGCTTTTCAGTTGCTTGAAGATTTCAAGGTTGTTGTGTTACTATTAACGCTAAAGTGCTTAATTTTAGGTCCCTGGGAGGATACACATAGTATTGGACTATTGTAAAGGGGGAGATCTTTCTATGTATATTCAACGTCACGAGAGAGTCCCTGAAGCTACTGCCAAGCATTTCATGCAACAACTGGGTATGTCTCAATTGTTGTTGGGTGTTTGGAAAGGCAATGTCTTTTTTGACTGATTTAGTCAGGTTTTATATTGTTTTGAATATTTTGATGTTCTGTAGCTGCTGGTTTGCAAATTATCCGCGACAACAACCTCATACATCGGGATTTGAAACCGCAGGTTTGTCGGCAGAAATGTTTTGGTTCTGTTTGAATTTCAAGTATTCTTGAGCTGGTTTTGGTGGAGAATGGTAGTATGCTTCTAAATGTTTAGCTGAATATAAAATAAGAAAGGATGATATTGTGTGGAACGTTCTCATGTGTTTAAGCTTTGTGTGTTGTTCAAAATTTAATATACTTACTTTCTAATTTGCACAGAATCTCCTCCTCTCAACCAATGATAACAATGCTGTCCTCAAAATAGCTGATTTTGGATTTGCCAGGTGAATAATCATCCATAATTTTCTTTTCCAATCGTCGTTTTATTCAGTTTAATTATCATGTTCTGTGTCAATAACTTTAAACTTCGTCTCTGCGCTCTACTTCTGCCATTTGTGCGAGCACTAAGTAGTACATGATTGAAGGTCTCAGTGAAGATGTAGCTGGTGCTGTAATGACCTTGTCATGTATTTGATTTCATTCTAGTTGATTTATGTATAACTGGGTTTGATTGTATCCTATATCATTTAACAATTCTATTGTTTTCTGAAATCTCAAACTCAATGATCTTTGGCTCTATTCTCACTTTTTCTTTTTGTCTGGGCATAATCATATGTGAATTGGTGACATATCAGGAGACATGTTGTTATTGCTGATCTGTCATAAAGGATTGATATTCAAACTCAATTCATCCCTTATATTGAAGTTTGGGTAATTATAACTTTCTTTGTCAGATCTCTACAACCCAGAAACCTTGCAGAAACCTTGTGTGGTTCTCCCCTTTACATGGCTCCAGAGATAATGCAACTTCAAAAGTATGACGCAAAGGTGACATTGAATTGCATTCTGTGTTGACGTTGTGATGTATTCGGTCTCTTTAACCTTTAACTGAATACGCAGGCAGATCTTTGGAGTGTTGGTGCTATTTTGTTTCAACTTGTTACTGGGAAAACCCCATTTACTGGAAGCAATCAAATACAGGTTTGTAGAGCTCATTTGTAGTGTACATCTCAGCCTGATTTAAACAGATTGCACTTTTCTTGATCAATTTGTTCCTATCTCATGCTGTGCAGTTGCTCCAAAATATTGTAAAATCAACAGAATTGCAATTTCCTTCAGATAATAAGGAATTGAGTCCTGAATGCAAGGATCTATGCCAGAAGCTGCTGCGTCGAAATCCAGGTATCATCTGCAGTGTAACTTTATATGTTATCTCAATTTAAAATTCCCAGTTATATGGAAATGGAAGATTGAGATATTTGTAACTATTATATCCTTCTGACTCATTATTCTTATTATCTAACTCATAGTTTCACCCATAGATACCTAACCAGGGGTGAGAATGCTAATTTTGTCTGCTGGTATGAAATTTGTGTGTAATCAGCAGTGCTCATTGAATTAGCATCTTTGGCAGTATCGTTTTAGAAGTGCAATGACCAACTTACGTGGCCACGAATTTCTCATCTACTATTTATTAGGTTCTTTTTCCTTGTTTTCAAATAATCTTTTTAACTTTGTTTATGCAGTGGAACGGCTGACATTTGAGGAGTTTTTTAACCATCCTTTTCTTTCTCAGAGAAATCTGGAGGATTCTATCAGGTTGATGTGATGAAATTTTCAATTTTATTGTCTTAATCTATCTTTCTTCTGAGGTTCTGAAAGGATATCGGTTATCCAGGGGTAAGAAGTCTTCAAGATCCATGGATGGTTTTCCTTTGTCCGAGACCAATCCTGTAAGGACCATGGACGATAACTCCCAGGAGGATAATCTGCCTTTCCTTTTGGATGATGATTCTAGTGGTCCCGAGTGTAGCCCTTCCTTTTCTAAGAAGAGCTCTGAAGTGAAGTGCACTTATGGATTTTCTCCTGGTACAGGAATTGGTGTGAGGGAAACAACATCTTATGCTATGACTGATGCAAATTTTATTTCCAAACATCCTAGTACTAAATGTAATTCAAACAACACTAGTTATAGACCTGGTATGAATAAACTTCCTAGTGAAAGCTTAAGTGAACTTTCAAAGTCAATGGACCAAAGGTCGGTGAATCTTCGATCAAGAGGTATTAAGAAGTGCACCATTTACTTTTGTTTTAGTGCTGGATTATATGTCTTGCCAAGGCATATCTGGATTTTGTGTATTCCCTTATTTTTTGACATTGATTTTGCAGTCATGGATTCATTGGAATGGATAGATCAAGATTATGTTCTTGTTTCTGGACCACCTCTGGAAGTTTCAACTTCTTCAGCAAGTCCTTTGAAACCAAGTCATGTACCTGTCAAATCAGAGAGTCTTCCTCAGGCATCCATGAATATAAATAATACGCCAAGTGCCCCCATGCCAATAGTTGGGGTTCCAAACAGTAATATTTTTCATCCTGGAAGCTTGGAGAGTCCCAGCTCTGCTCCTGGAACTTCTCAAGGATCCATGGATATAGGAGATGCTTTCGAGCAGCCATCAACTGACGGCATGACTAGGCTTAGATCATTGCAGCAGTGTGCATCTGCCATCTCAGAATTAGTGCATGAAAAGGTTATTTTCCTGCTTGTGCAGTCAAACCAGACTATTTAGATTTTGATCCAGACCATTATTTTGGAAGTTTTACTTTGTTACTTACTGTAATGCCTGGATAGCACATCTCTGAAGTGGTTAATAAACTCATGCTGTAACTCAAGCATTTCAGTTTGTGTTGTCTTATTCAATATTGTTGAATTTCTTCTGTGCTTCATTATCAGAAGTTTTGAGAGCATGATCTAATTGGTCTCGTTTTCAAGCTTCTTGATACCATTAATAAGTTCATGTTTGACACTAAAATAGTAGCCTTTTACGTTTGTCTCCTCTTAATTACCACCTAAAATTCTGACGGACACAAATAGAATTGCTACATGTGGAGTGCTAATGATCTCTACTTAAAAAACTCATGACTTGTTCTGCTAATAACTGTTCTATCAAAGTAAATGTCATTGTTGCAATCTTATTTTACTAATTGTTGCAATCTTATTTTACTACATTGTCATTTTCCTTGAAACAGATTCAGGCAGGTAGGCAACTGGAAGCATTCTCAATCCAACTTGTTATTCTTGCAATTTGGAAGCAAGCTCTGCATATTTGCCATACTCAGGCTGTCTCAGCTATTGAAGGAAGTCCAAGTCAAGCAAACACAAATTCGAGGAAAAGCAGCAGCAAGAAGCTTGGTTCTCCGGATGCTGAAGATTGCAATTTTCCTGGACCAGAAAATGTATCAGGTCAGATAGAGAGGGAATTTTTAAGGGAAGTGGAGCATGCTGAGGAACTTTCTAAAGTTATAGAACCTGGTATGGCTTTGGTATTTGATTTAACCCCATGAGTTTAGAGGCTCTGTTTATCCACGTCTTTCATGTCATTTGTGAGTAGTGGTCAAGAGGTTCAGCTAAGCATGTATTCTTGATGAATGACTCACAGAGATGTCATATTTGCATTATGTACCGAGAGGACTCTATATTTTTGTTGACATTGCAGGAGGCACAGAAATGCCTGATGCAATGGAGATAATATTTCAATCCGCCCTGGCTCTGGGAAGGCATGGAGGGGTGAGTTCTCTAACATTCAGTTTAGTTATGGCAAAGAAAATTAAGCATGTCCATCTTATTTTGAACTTGATAAGTAGGGTATTCCTTGATTAAAGTTCAATGCATTTTTTAGTAGGCAACATCTGTCTTACATCATAATGTGAAGGTAAATGTAATAAAACTTAGTATGCCACTTTCTCTAGTTCAGATTTGGAAGAACCATCGAGTGAAAAGTAAGTTCTAGTGCAAATTTTGGCCCCTCTGTAGCTTTTCTAGGAGTTTACATTTAGCAATAAGTTGAAAGGAGATAAATGTAACAGTATGTGTCAGATTAACTAATACCTTTTGAGATGACTTGGTCTTATCGTTATTATCATTTGGTGTTATTGCGGCTTTAGACATGTTTCATTTACTCTATGGGAACTATAATGTGAGTATCATTTTAGCGATAATTGGGTTGTGAAATATTCAGAGAGATATATTAGCTAAAGAAACGGTGTCTGCAATTGGTGATTTCTCAGACAAGGGTCCTATCTGTTATGAAGCACCGGAGTCTGCTGTGGATTATTAACTGTGGCAGATAATTGTTTTATTCATGGCTTGACAGGTTGAGGAGCTTATGAGTAATATGGATTATGCAGCTTTGTTGTATTCAAGAGCAGTACGTTTGTTATATTTCCTTTTGGTGGAAGCCCCGTCTCTTATTATGAACCCACCGTTTTCTCTCACGAATTCAGACCGGTATAGGCTTCAAACTTACATTGATATCCTTAATAATAGGCAAGGACAGTCACGGTCCCAAAGGATGGCACTTCTGAAGTGCGAGGATCAGCAATTGCCACCATAGGAATCACAGATTTTTTATGATTTACATAGCTACTCGGTGTAAAATTATTTCTTTGTACAGCTATTCTTTCTACTACTGGGGATTGGGATAATTTCAAGTTCAACCTGTGTATTAGGGGAGCAGTATGTAAAATTGTCATTTCTGTGATTTAAAGAATGCTGAGCAAAGTGAAAAAATGTAAAAGAAAAAGAAAAAATAGATGTGAAGATGGATCAAACCATGAATGTGCTCTTGTTTCTTGAAGATTTGCTCTCTGTTTTTGTGTGCTTCCACTGTTTGAAGGAAGATTAGAAGTATTCGTTTCATCTTCCGAGATTGAAACTAGTTTATTTCAGGTGATTAAATGCATAAACCGACGGTGGAGAAACTTTTAATTGATTGAGCTTATTTTTCAAGGCACGTGAGAGTGACACTCAAGCAAGTCTGATTTGTTTTCAATTAAATTCTTAAAGAAGGTACATGCACAGGGAAGCAATTTCTTTTTTCTGCTCCAGGTCAAGAATCCAATTCCTGGAAACTCCATTTTCATGAGTTAAGAATTATTCATTGTGTTGCCACTTCATATACATCAAACCAAATTCCTGAAAACAATGTTCCCAAGTGCTCATTTTCTCCTTTCGATTCTTTTTCTGCAACTTCAATGGCTCGGAACTTGTTCCTCTCTGTAAGTGGAAGATGATAAAGGAAACAGGAGTCCTACACTAGGTCCAGTCCTTCAGGAGTATAAGCAGCTCCATGCAAACACTACTTTAAAGCTTTGGTTTTTCTATTACATTCACTAATGAAGATTAAAATAATGTGAGTTATCATCACAAGTTGGAAATGTAAGCTTTTCCAAATTGTTTGTTATGACTGATGAGAGATGAACATCGGCCAATAATTGAGTCAAAAGAGAACAAAACAGCCGCAATCCCTGAAACATGCATCAGCTTCTTTCCATCTGGATGCAACTTGGAACAACTTGCCCACTTGCATTTGGACAAGAAACTTTTAGGATAAATTTAATATATTATCATTTTACTTTTTAATTTTTAAAAATTATGAATACCTTTTTTATAATTTCAATTTTATAGTAATTGTTTCCATATTGTCAACTTCTGTTACAAATTTTAACTGCAAACATTAAAACGACATTGTGTAGTATTACGTATAAAAAACAATATTATTTTAGAGTTTTTAATGAAAATTGATGATAGAGAAGATATGTATTATACAACTAAAATTATAAGAAAGTTTTTGATAATTTTTAAGAATTAAAAGTAAAATGATAATATGTAAAATCACACGAAATTTTTATTATTTAAAAGTAAGGTTGTATACTACTTGACCTTCTCATATCCCATTTATCAGCAAGACTTGTGTTGAATTGTTGTTGCATTAATTAAACCCTTAATTTATAATATAAATAATTCAATAACACTAAAAATTGAGGTTTAAATAATAATATTATAGTTAATTCAAAAAAATTAATATGACTATAGAGATTGTTATTATCATTTAACTTAAACCATTATTTCATGAATTATTTTAAATTTGTTTGAATTGGTTGCAAGTTGTTAAAACCTTGATCTATAATGTAAAAAATTTAAGATTTAAATAATATTATTACAACTAATTCAAAAATAAATAAATATGAGTGTTAGAGATTAATACTATCATAATGGTTAGTTCATAAAATATTTTTTAAAATATTGTGATTAAAGTTATAATATGACTTTGACAATTTATCTGTATAAAGTATGCATGTATAACATTAATATCTTGAATAATTGATTTTCACACATCCAATATATATATATATATCATCGTCATATTTGTATGTACGTTATTTTGTATTTTCTTACATTTTTCTTGTTTCTCTTTATTATTTATTTGTACTCTTGCATTGTTTGCATTTTTATTTAATTATTTTAGTACTTTTTTTTAATTTATATGCACGTTCATTTATAATTTTGTATTATCATCGTAACGTATTACATGTGAGTTTGTAATAAACAATCTCCCTACTAAATAGCATTAAAATTACATATTATTGGAGCTCCTTACGCTCCGCGCTTCAGCAAAATTTTAACTGGATATTGATGAAAACTAATATATATATATATATAACATTAGCCCTCAAGAGGTGTGGCTCAATGATTGAGAGCAGGGCTTGGCTTCAGTTAAGTCCCAGGTTCGATTCCATGCTAGCCCCTCTTGTAAGAGCACGAGGCAGCTGGAATTTTATCTGTAGGTAAACTAGTTGAGCCCTTGATGATGTGGTGCGCCCGCTTGACCCACCTGTAAGATGATGCGCCAATTGTACTTTCCGAGAGGTGTGCCCGCTTGGCTCACCTACAAAATTTCCTTGAATTAAAAAAAAAATTATAACATTAATATCTTGAATAACTGATTTTTCACACACCCAAATCTAATCATAAAAGAACAAAGTATATCACTCGCCAACGCCAACCTTTACCCTAAAGATTCCCACGAATCTTCCAACACGTGCAACAACAGCAGAATAAGTGATTGCCCGCCCACTCACTCACTGAGAGAGACCACAAAGACTCGAGATTTTAAAGTCTCTTCTCATTGCTGCTCTGTCACCGTCGATTCTCCGCGTCGGCCGTCGTTATCCATACGCCACCTGACCTTTCAAAAGAGCCCAAAACCCAACTCCAACCTGACCTCAGCACTTTCTTAGTTCAAACACGGTAGTGTACATTCTCTCATTTTCATTGCTTCTCTGTTTCATTTACTTGGTGTCTTTTTTGTGCTTTTCTTGGTGGAAAAAGCTTGCCCATTTGTCCGATCTTGTCTGTTTAAGATATTTTTCGAGACCTTCAAAGGATGGTAGGTTGTGCTTCGAGTTTTGGGTTGTCAAAAGCTGTGAACTTGCGAGAAGATGTGGTTTTGGGGAGCATGGGATGTCAGAAATTGGTAATAAGCAATGGCGTCAGACACAGGAACTTGGTGAAGGAGGTTAGGAGTAGGAGTACGAGTGTCTCTGTTGGGAAAAAGAGGCTTTTGGTTTTGAACATGTTGCAGCCACAAGCTGACTCGCAAACAGGTGTAGCCAAAAACGCAGAGGTCAAGAACCCGGTGACTGATAATGTCGTGGGCCAAGGTTGTCCATTTATGGAAATTGGAAGTGAAGTGAAAACCGATATTGATGGCATTGGCAATGATGGAGACATATTTGATGGCAGAGGAGGAAATGGTAAATTTTCCGGCGGTGGAGGTGGCGGAGGAGGTGGTGGAGGTGGAGACGGCGGTGAAGGGGAGGACCATGAAGAGGAGGAGTTTGGGCCTATCATGAACTATGAAGACGTGATTAGAGAGACGGAGGCTAGAGGAGCTACTCTTCCTTCTGATATGTTAGAAGCTGCTAAGACAATGGGAATACGGAAACTGCTGCTTCTTAGATACTTGGACTTGCAGGTAACATTGGTGATTTCATGTTCTTTTCATGCCATTCGAAGAAGGGTTAGCTGGAAAATTATGGACTCTATTTATTAGACCCTGTGGTTCATTTCTTTACTCAATGTAGGGATCAGGTCGGCTTTTGGGTTTTGCAATGAAGTCATGCTCCATGCTTCGAAACAGAATGTTGGCTGATCCATCCTTTCTTTTCAAAGTTGGAACAGAGGTTTGTTAATGCTTTACCTTTTCCTCTTTGTGTGCCCCTTCATTGTGGAGATTCTGCAACTTTACCATGTTTTCAATTGCATTGTTCAAAGTTGGCCAACTTAAAATTGCAAAATAGCACATTTCCACCCTGATAGTGATCAAGTTTAAGAAATGAGGATTTTGAGGTTTATAAGCTACTATGATGTAAGATGTGGTCATATGGAAGTAAACATAGAAATGTGATAAAATGCAGATAGTTATTGATACTACTTGTGCTACATTTGCGGAAGTTCAAAAGAGAGGCAAAGACTTCTGGGCAGAATTTGAACTGTTTGCAGCCGATCTTTTGGTCGGGGTTGTGGTTAACATTGCATTGGTTGGCATGTTGGCACCTTATGCTCGTATCGGGCAACCATCTATATCTAAAGGGTTCCTTGGACGACTGCAGCAGTCTTACAGAGCTCTTCCTAGTAGGTCGGTTATTTACATTGACCATTTTGATTTTTCTGTAATGAACAAACTTTACTTTAAATTTCACAAGCTTAAGATAATGTGTCTTAGAAGGGAATACTTGATGCAGTGTATTTGAAGCTGAAAGGCCAGGATGTAGATTCTCAGTTAAGCAGAGAATTTCCACATATTTCTACAAGGTATATTTTCCTGTTTATGCGGGTTATATTTAAAACTGTCATGGATTTGTTAAGAGGGTTATATTGAAAACTTTCATGGATTTGTTAAGATTTACTTATACGTTCTATTTCTAGGGTGTCCTGTATGGATCGGTTGGGTTTGGATGTGGTATAATTGGCCAAGGCATTGCAAATCTTATTATGACTGTGAAGAGGTATGTTTTCTCCAGATAAGGACACTTTCGTATGAGCTAATTATGTTCTTGGCAATCTAATGATATCTTTGGGGTAGCTTGAAGCATAATCTGATATACTATATGATCCCAAAATGTGCCAAATTGAAAATCCATTATAGCTACTTCTAGTTTCATCCTGTCTTGTATTTTCTGCATTTTCTTCACTCCATTATTTTTTATCCTGCGCATATTCCGATATGGGTGGTTTTAGAGCTAATGAACTACTTGGGATTTCTTGAAGTAAACCGTTAATTATCTTTTAATTTCTGTGCACCAGGAACATAAGGAAATCGGAACATGACATACCAGTGCCACCTCTAGTGAAAACTGCAGCTCTTTGGGGTATACTTTCGGTTTTACATTGATCATAAGTTTCGAGTTCGATTCCCATGGAACTTTGTTTTCTTTTAGCAGTTACAAATTACATTAAAGTTCCAGTTTAGAGGTGCAGATACTTCTCCACAAGTTTGATTTTAGCTTTCCTCTGGTATTCTAAAGTTAAATGGTCTCTAGATCTATAGTGCTAAGCTTGGTCTAATTAATATAGAAGCCCGGATTAGTGAGATTGACATCACATACCAATTCAAAAAAGTTTTGACCTTAACTTTGTTCATTATCATGACTATCCCACATTATGCTTGTCTCCTATATAGTTGAGCAAGGTCTTTTTTACGTCTCTTCTTCTCCTTAATTCATGATATGGTAGTTCTCTGAGTTCTTACTTGCTTTTTAGGGTTACCTTCCGTGAAAATATCAACAGATGTTTATGTTATTTATTCTATTAACCGGTTCTTCTGACTGCCGACTGGAGCAGGTGTTTTTCTAGGGTTTTCATCAAACACCCGTTACCAGATTATTAATGGACTAGAGAGGATAGTAGAAGCATCGCCATTGGCAAAGCAGTTTCCACCAGTTGCTCTGGCATTCACAGTTGGTGTCCGATTTGCGAACAACGTTTATGCCGGAATGCAGTTTGTTGACTGGGCTAGATGGAGTGGGGTGCAATAGTGATGTACCCTTTACATTGAAGAGAAGGTAGCTAGCTATACTAAATGTTGTAGAATAATCATGGAGCATCATTCTGGAAGTTGGAAATTATTTATGCCTGCATGTTATAGGCAACTCGCAGAGGGTTATTGTGACTTCTGCATAATTGATCTAAATTATGGTTAGGGATGTAAATAATTTCTGTAGTTTCCATTTCTCAGTTCTGCAATGTTTTATGAGAATGTTAGAATACACTTCCAATGTGGAGAAAATAAGAAGAAAAAAAAAGGAAAATTTCCAGGAACCCTGAGGAACTCTCAATCCCTCCCCTCAACAACTGTAACATGTTTTCTGTCGGATCGAGAAGAAGACAACTTTTTGTTTCAATGGTAGGAACAAAGATGCAATTAGGAAGAGTTGCAAGGTTGGTTCTTGAACCAGCTTCTTGGAATTCCCTGTATGATACTGCAGAAAGAAACTGAAACTGAAAGCAGAACTTTCTCACAGAGCATGTTGAGGATACTTGAGCAGAACATAGCAGTGCTCCTCTGGTTTTAGCCCACTTTTCGTCCTACCTATCAGAGATGGTGCGAATTCCTACTCAGATAGTTTCGAATTTAGAATGCTTAAAACCCATTACGCCACGTGTCATCTCATAAGAGGGATACATGAACCTTCCAAATCAGGCAATTTCCCAACGGCTATATTCATCTTCCCGCCCTCCCTCTGTATGTATATATAGAGATTACTGAGCTCTTCTTCATGAGAACACACACGGAACACACATACCCTCTCGTCCGCTGAACCCAATTCCTCGTTTTCCCAAGAAACCAACCTTAACTTTCTCCGAGAAAACAAACCAAAAGACGCCATGACTAAAGTTGACGCCCTCCGTCGATTCCTCCTCCCCTGTTTCTTTCCAACCAGCAACACCACCACGGTCTCCGCCGTAGCTCCAAAGAAACGACTTAGTACCTCCCTCCGAGATGATCTCTCCGACCAAGAACTTAAGGGCCAAGACCAAGACTCCAACTCCACTGAATCATCGACAATAACAACCACCAACCTGGTCACCACCACTAATTCAAACCCTCCTCGACCATCAAAAACAATGGTGATCGGGACCATTTTTGGCACTCGTCGTGGCCACGTTTGGTTCTGCATACAACACGACCGTCTCTCGACGAAACCACTCCTCCTCCTTGAACTCGCCATCCCAACTCAGCAACTCGTCAAAGAAATGCAATGCGGGCTCGTGCGGATTGCTCTGGAATGCGACCGGTCCGAGTTAGGTTCCTGCTCGCTCCGGTCCATACCTGTGTGGACCATGCACTGTAATGGGAAGAGAGTTGGGTTCGCTTGGAGAAGAAAAGCTAGTGATCAGAACCGTTTGATGTTAAAGACCATGCAGTCGATGACCATCTGTGCAGGAGTTATTCCGGCTGGTCTTGGTTCGTCGGAAACGGAGGAGATAATGTACATGAGAGCCAACTATGAGCATGTGGTGGGCAGTGCTGATTCAGAGTCGTTTCATTTGATTAACCCTGATGTGTGTTCGGGCCAAGAACTCAGCGTCTTCTTGATGAGGACTGGGTGAACAGAGGCTCTTCTAATTTATTGGCCTTCACAAGAAAAGATTTGATCTTGAATGTTAGAATTGATTGTTGCATTTAAAAACTGATACTTTACAGGATTTTCAGATTAGGGGGCACGAAAGCTGAGGTTTTTCTTGCTTGGAAAATGCTTCATGAATGATTTTAAAGCTTAGGAATGGGAGTCTGATAAAGATGATTCCTCCATCTTTCCTCTTGTACAGAAACCTAGATTGGACTGGTCAGTGACATTGTAGACTATCTTAGCTTGTAGTTTAAAAGGATGTTGGTAGCTCACTGGAAATGGTTGATATTCATTGAGCCTATAAGCTTGTACGTAATGGTTTAATGGAATCCACTGTTTGAAATTTTCTGAATCTTAACAGCTTGATGATTCTTGAGATGCTATGATTGATTTCAGAAGCTCGAGTGGCCTTTTTAAGTTTTCAAGAAAGCCTGTCAAAAGCCAGATTTCCCAACTATCAGGAGAGCATCTTTCTTATCATCTTCCAGGTAATCAAGTCTATCAGAAACTGTACCAACCCTTTACAAGTAAAAGTGACTTTGAAAATTTTGTAAACGTTACTACCCTCAAAATCTAGTTGATTCGAAAGTTACATAAACAATGTTAAGTAAAAGTCTCTTTGAACGTAAAATTTGAAAAGGTTAAAAAATATGCTCTTAATCGATAGAAAAATTATTTCCAATTGATGCGGATGTTAAGAAGTCTCATCGGGTTTTAAACTACATTTGCAATCTGTTATGATAATTACCTATAATACGATCACAATTGCAATAACGGATTCAAAAAGCAACATAACAGCAATTGTAACAAAATATTTTGAGAACAACAGCAACTCCAGCTACCTTAAAATCTCTCCTTCTCCAAGTAATTGAAGATTCATAATGACATATAAACATTGCTTGAGAATCCAGGAGAACTGACATGAAACTTCAGCTTTCATATTCCTGACAGAAACCAATACCCATCTATGTACTACCTGATGCAACCCTGGAATCATGATAAGATAAGTTACTACCTGAAGAGAGGAATAGCTCAAGTTGGTTAGCTTCATTTTTGTTGGTACTAAAAGTTTCTCACTGCCAGCGAGGACGAGATAATCTGCATCCCGAGGACTAGATCCAGCAGAAATGGAAAATGTAGACCTCAGGATGCAGATTACCAGATCCTGGCCCAATATAATCAAACACCATAGGAGGAACTACAATGGTACGTATAACCAGAAAAGAAAGGATGTTAGAAGACGATTAGTACTAAGAAAGTTTATGGAAAGAAGACGTTAGTGATCGTATGAATGATTACAGGAATTTATAAGAGTTATTAAAGTAAACAAGATTTATTCCATGGAAAGGGCTCGTGTACAGACCAGGGGTGCATATAGTCTAAAGGGTGATAAGATGCTCCATCCTAAGAATCATCCTTGATTCTGTTCTTCTCAAGCCACTGATAAGCGAGGTAGCTTTACTTTACACAGACAATGATATATGATCTTGACTGCTTTTTCGAGAAGACTGAACCATCTTCTTTGGGTAATTATAAAAAGATTCTCTTCAAATCACTGTAACGCTACCAAATAATAATTGCCATTAACAAATCTGGTGGTGATTCCACCGGAACATGCTATGCATCAAATGCATAAACATGTTGCAGAAACAAAATTTCTCTGATGACATGAACATCAATGAATCCTACATCTGCAATGAGATACACTTTTGTCAATATCACAATGTTCTACCTATCTATACATGAAAATTTAGCAGCAATGGCGAATAATTTATCACCATCAAGCTTCTCTACTAGCTTGAGAAAACGTTCGATCATGGCAACTCTGATTCCTAATTCACTCGTGTTTCTTCCTCTTCATATTATAAGCTAGAATAGGTAACTCCAAGAGACACTACTTATGGCCAAATGTCTAATATCAAAAATTTGTGCGTAGTTATCAACTAGTAGAAATGTTAGCTAGAAGCATCTTCAATGTCTCATATGTCATGAAGACAATTCCCACACTGGGAACCACCTTGCAGTACTCGGGTAGAATCCCTCTATACAATCCTCGCAGGCCTTCGCTTCGGACAATGTGCCCAAATGTTCCATACAATCCGGTTGTATAGACACGTGCTCTACCACCAGCACCTTCCAATTGCATTCTCCTCCTCACAAGATCCAAAGGAAATATGGCTGCAAATTACAGAGTAAAGGTATGGAATGGAAACCATGAGAATAAAAAAAAAAGGAATATATAAGCTCTGAAACCTAACAGAATATTGAACAGAGTCATCTAACAGAAGGTCACTGAGTATCCAATGTTAGTATAGAAGCAGCAAAAAGTCCATTAAAAGGAGCTCTGAAAGCAAAACCTATTTCTTTGCCCAGAAGAAAGGATAGTAGTCACTTTATCAACCCTTCCTCTACAGACAAAACATGTAATCAACTTCCAGATTAAGAACCAGTACATGTATCTCTTAGTAAAAATATGCTTTTAGTTCAACAATTTGTTGCAGAAGCAGTTTATTTTTTTCTGAAAGAAAAACTGTATCACGTGATAAAGCACATCATGCTGTTAACAATATGTTTACTCCTGGACCAGTCCCCCAAACAATTAGATTATCATTCATAACCACACCTAAATAAGCAAATCACAGAGGGATGATATATATGCATACTCAGGATAACTATTTAACTTACATGTCACAGGTAACATTCCTCAAGAGGAAATGAAGTCACTCTGAAACTACCTACCAAGCAACAAATCACATATACAAAATTTCCTCATGAATAGTTTACTAGCACAATAACTACACAAAGGAGTTATATAGCAATGATATGAGGCAAGTCGTGGGTCAATTACCTGTTGATGATGCAATGCCTGAGAGACTCCCACAAGCAAGGCTGACCATAATAGTAGGATCACTGGGCCTGAGTCAAACGACAGATACTTAAGCTGTTAGCACAAGTAAGTAGTAAAAACAACATAGCAGACCATATTATTTCATCATCCATGATAAGTATTCACCTTTGGGACTGCCAAAATGACCTGAGAGATTCGTATACAGAAAAGCTTATTGCGATACTTGGTCCAACACCCTGCAAAACAATACACATTCATTTATACATCTGAATATTAATTAATGAAGCATGGAAGATACCATGGAAAGAAAGAAAAAGGGAAGCATACCAGTAGTGTTGCTCCAAGTCCTTTATACAAACCTAGAAATCCTTCCTCTCTGCATATTGTATGAAATGCATGCCAGATACCTCTATAATACAATGTGTTTCTCTGTAAAATCCAACCTGCCTAAGTCAGGAAAAAGCTTAAAACAGGAAACCTGTAGCAGGTAGGCATCAACAAGCCAGACAACCTAAAAGCAACACCCACTATACCCCCAAAAAAACACTCACTGTAAGCATACATCAAACACATCATCCAGTATACCCCCAAAGACAACACCCACTCTAAGCATCCATGAATACTAGTATACCAGAAAAGACAGTTTCTCGCTCACCCAAGGATGCTGGAGTTACCTGTGCTGCAAGCCGTGTCCTTACAAGATCCAAGGGATATGAAGCAGAGGCAGCTGTTATTCCTGCCAGACCACCACCAATAAAGTGCACCGCAAGATCTTCAGTTGGATTTCCCCTCCGATTCTCATGTCCAAGAGCTGATTGCAACAACTGGACGTGACAAAATACAGCAATTTAGCAAGCACCAAGGTAGTAGGTCAATCAAAAGCAGTTCCATACAAAAGTTAAAGAAGTAGCTTGGATGCTTACAGTCTTGTAGCGTTCATAAGCATAAAAGCTAACTGAAGAATAAGGAAGACGATGAGCAATAGTGACCAGATTGCCTTTCCAGAATGCTCTAAACCCTTCTTCATTAACAACACGGCAAGCTTCACGCCATATGGTACACTTGCTTAAAGCTGCAACATCAGTGTGCATACCTTGAACCTAATAAATGGACACGTTAGGCAGTCAGCAGAATTAACAAATCTTGCCAGATATGTTCAAAAAGCAACTTGTGAAATTTACAGATTCAATCACTGATCCTAAAGTCTTGGAAGCAAGCAAATTCTGTTCAACCATTGAATTCACTTCCGACAGGAAATGTTGTTCGCAGAATCAAACCATTCATTATAAACCATTTCCTTTAACAGCACAGGTTAGAGAAGAGGAACACAGAAATATTTATTTCTTTCTGTTTTCTTCTTTCCTACTCTGGTAAGGTCGGCTGTGCCACCAAACGTATGGTAAAAAAATTTACTTAATCCCACGCAAAAATAGATTTTCATCAAAATCCAACAAAAAACAAAATCCATCATTTTTAACATTCTCAAATACCAGTGGCTCCAAATTTCCAAAACGCTGTGCTCAACCCGAAAAGACCAAAATCAAATTCTCACCAAAACAGCAAAAGAAAATTCAGAAAAGCAGCATCCTTTCCAAAACAACACATCGAAACAACAAATCATGAGCCGAGAAACGCACCTGAAAGAGAATTGTCAAACGAGCCAAAGGAGCAGTACAAGTCTTGCTAAAAGCGCCAGCAATGCCGCCGGCGAGAAGCTGCTGGACGGTCCCCAACTGGGATTGTTGGGTAAAAGACTGCTGCTTGTTGCGGTTGATGTTACTGTTCTGATGTTGCCGGAATTTCCTAGCGCCGGCGTCGACGACACTGCCGTGAGCCGCCGCAGAATTCAAAGCCCTCTGCCCTCCTTCAACAACCATACCAACTCTGGCCTCCATAGACATGAGCTTTATTTCACAAATAGGTCTCTGTGGGTTAAAACCCTATTTTGAGTCTTAGCTCACAATTTGTGATTCTGTGTCTGAACTTAATGCGGTTAGAGCATGGGATTTCAACGATCTAAGAGAAGACATTAACTGTTAGGAAATGAATTGCAAAGACTCAATCTTGGTCGGTGAAGAGAAAAAAACCCTAAATAAAACCCTTATGTACTTGGAGTGTTTACATTATTTAATTATTCACTTAAAAAATGTAACATAAAATAATTATTAATTATAAAAAATGAGAGAACTTCTAGAAATAATAATATTTCAAGTCTCATTTCAACGTTTAAATTTAAATTTTATATACCTAAATTTTCAATTACTTTTAAATAATTTAGTTGAATAATTTTTTAAAAAAATGTTTTTGTTAACCAATATTTTAAAAATTATACCAGAATTTAAACTAATAAGATAAGCTATTTAAGGTTTAAAATATTCAACTGATATTAGACTGTGTTAAATATTAAATAAAATTAAAAGAAATTATCTTTATTTATCAAAAAATTTGAAGTTTAATTAAAAAAATTATTAAATAAAAATTAATTGATTAATTTTAGTTTATAAGAATTTATTAATTTACAAAAATTGACGATTAATTAATAAACTTATAAAACTTTAATAACAAAAGTTATTAAAATAAATCAAATCAGAAAATTGAAAATTTCTAAATTTTTAGTTTTTTTACTGTTAGAATGATTAGGTTTTTAAATTATTGATGTTAATCTTGTTTTCAATATTAAAACTTGCTACTAATAAATAATGATAGTGCTAAAAACATGTAATATTTTATAAATTGTATAATTTGAACATATCACAAAATTTAATAATCTAAAATTAAATATTATTCAAGTTAATATTAATATATTTTAATATGACTCCAATATAAATTAAAAATTAATTAAATTGCGTGGTTTGGACGAAATGGAATTTGTTCTCAAAGTTTCCTTTTCCTTTTGCCCAATTTGTCATAAAGTCCATTAGAAAAATCTCCCATTTACCTAATTTTTCCTGTAACTAACTATTTACACATGTTTCAACCATATATTAATTATATTTTTTATTTCTTATATTTTTTATTTCCTGCCCTTTTTTAACTTTTATAGTTTTATTAGATTAATATTTTACTCAATAAAATTTTTACTAAATAGTGATAGCAATGGGTCGGTCCATCAACCAGTCTCGTTAATTTTTTAAAATTATTTTTTCAAAATTAAAAATATAAAACAACAATTTTTTAATTGAGCATATAGCAAATCATATAAAAATCCAATATTTGTTATTTAATTTTTTTCAGAAAATTAAACAATTACTAATAACTGTTTTCAAGGATTTTAAAGATTAAAAACGTTTAAAACAATGTCTTACTCGTGTATCTTACGCTAAACATACTAATGTAACAAAGACTTGCCGAGCACCCCACGTTTACCGTCGTTTTCTTGCTTCTGGTTATGTTCACAATTCCAAGCACGTGGCTCAGGAGGAAATGGAAACGCATTCCAAGTTTCCAAGTGAAGTTTCGTAACTTGACAGATGAGAAATTGGACATTCAACACATTTGACAGAGAATCTTGTCTTGTCCAGATCCAGAAGTTTGCTGGTAGTTGGAAGATGGAGTTACTGCTCCTGATAAGCTATTTAGTTTTGGACATTTTACTACGCCAACGTCTAGTTATATGAAACGAAGCACCTCTGGATTTGGAGCTCTGAAGGTGAAGCCATTCATGATCATCTTTGGAAGTCAAGTTTTACAAGTTCTGAGATGGGCACCCTAGTCCAAGCTCAGGCGCCGTGAGACCTGGAAAACTTGTCAGTACCATAAACGATTGATATTTTCCGCGAAAGCTCAAGTTCATCGTCCCAAATATAGACTTGCAAAGAAAGTTAAGAACCATCAACAGTCCTTGGATTGACATGGGTACAAAAGCTTATGTTAAATTCGAGAAAGTAAAAGGTTTTTTCTGGTGTCGCTACAAAGCTGACATGAAAACAACCCCCACGAAGAGAGGAAGGATTTAATAGTTGAACCCCGAAATGCTTCAGGCTCTAAAAATTAGCTAAAAATGGCACCATTAGAAGCCAAGTTTTGGCTTTTTTACTTACCAGAATCCGAAAGGTATCGTTTCTTAGCACTTACATTACAGATTTACAGAAGAATATAACACCAATCTTTTTCTCCTACGCCCCACATAATCTTCCGAAGTGAGATCATATACACTGCAATTTGATTGAAAAAATGAAAAACCTTGTTACACATCACATTACCTTCTTTTTCTGATCGGATATATGAAAAAAGTCTAAATAGCAACTTCGTTAGTTTGAGTGCCGGCTTCTGATTCATCTTCAGCCGACAAAATCATGCAAAAGCTGCCCTCCAATCACATCCCTTCCAAAATGTCGATTCTGTGCTTCAAAACCACCCAGAACGTACCCTTCACTTTGTGCTTCAAGGCCAAGGCCTAAACGTTGAGCAGCATTCATCTGAAAAGACTCTGGAAAACCCATCCCATTGTTCTGGTGAAGGCCAAGAGTTAAGGACACACCAGTACTTGAACCTGCCATGCTCATGCCACCTCCCATCTGTGCATGACTTGACAAGCTGTTATAAGACAAGTTCAGTGGTTCTCCACCGCCTACAGGTATATTAGGAAGCTCATTTCTTGTTCGCTTTGCTGGTACATCTTGAACCCTTTGGCTGGAGGTTGAAGGGTTGTCTGGTGCAAGAGAATTGGACACTGTCATCTGATCACTAGAGATTTTGATATGTTTATCCTCCCTCTGAGAAACCTTCTGTGCTTGCCGGGTTTCCAGCATGTGTATTTCTTCCACCATTGGTTTCCAGAGTCTTACTCTAGCATTGATGAACCAATTAGATACCTGTTCAATAAATACATTCACACATCATGAGACATGTATTAGACATCTGCCCTTGCATAACAAGAACTTCAATATCATAACTTACCATTACCTCAAGAATAAGTATAATCAATTTATTTAGGTGAAAGGAATAATGTTTTCCAATGGAAAAATTGGACTCAGATCAATCACAAAGAATGACAAAATGAAGAATTCGTCACCTGACTCCGGGATAGGCCAGTTTGTTTGGCCAACATTAACTTGTCTGTGTCTGTAGGATAACTGCAACAAAAAGCAAAAATTATGATGTTAATGAATTGATCAAACTCGGTAGATTAACGTAATTAAATTTTTTCATTTTGTAGGGGGGCAGAAATAAACACAGGAAAAAACAATCATCAATTGTTAATAGTCTCAAATGCCACAAGTCAAAGCAGGATCCACTTCCACTATAAAGTGGAGGGGAATCAATTTCGATACATACGGATGCAAGAAGTGTTCAAACAACCATGCCCTGAGTACCGTTACTGCACGCTCAGGAAGTCCCCTCTGAGGTCGCCAAACAGGTTGGTGCTCGATGAATACTGGGCTCTGGACAGGTTTTTGGCTATAAATACCTCTATCAGTGCATGCAAACCTTGTAGCTTCCTCTTTTCCCTGGCTAAGTTGACCATGTGTCTTGTTCGACGAGAACTGAAGCTGATCAGTTATAGCATTCTTCAATAACCTGAAATGTTTGGACATGGCCTTCAAGGCCAAGTTTGCATATGGAGCTGCATTGCCAAGTCCAGCAACACACTCAAAAGATGCCACAACCGCTTGCATCTGCTGATAATATTGCTTGTACCTCCGGTACACCTAATAAAATCAAACAACGTGAGTAGTTTTGAATGGCGAGTGAGCGGGACTGAAGATATTTGTTTCAAACAGCACTGCAAGGTTCCTACAAGTACTTCTTCAAAGTTGTAGCCATTGTTTGTTGATTAGTTGTTAGAATAATAGTACCAACTTGGCAAAGTAAATTTCAATTTAATTCAACACAACTTACATCAGATTATCCATTAAAGAGATGTAAAGGCATTAGTTACCTCAATGAATGCAGAAACAATATAAGTATGTTCATGTTAAAAAGCAGATATGTAAGATCCATCTCTATGCACGACTCGTGCATATTTCCCCTTGAGGGGTCTAGTAATCACCAAAGATCCGATTGTAATTTACACAAACCAGAAAAGATTAAGCATGCTGCCACAATTCGCCAAGTATTGAATCCCAATCCATGTCAACACTCTATAAAGGAGTTTAACCAAAAATGCATCCAGAACTTCTAATCTTACTTTCTAAAACTTAGTATTTGTATTGCTGTATAGAAATTACCTGGCACACAAATGAGGTTTATACATACAAACATATATATATATAAAAAAGATGAACATTAAGGGTTAGAAACAACTAAAAGCACAAAGTTATCGGCTTTGATCAGAAATTAATATATATATATGGGACATTGTGCACTTAAAGCATAAGATAAGAAGTGATTAATCAGATGTGTGAAATTTGCAAACCAAAGAAATGAATCTAAGGTAAAAACAAAAAACGACTCCCAACAAAGTAAAATCATATTCATGCTCCCAATCAGTTCAAAATTTTCCTTGAGCTTTATCCAAGGAAGAGAAGAAAAAGATAAAGGAGGAAGAGAGGAAGAATATGACAAAATCAAGATAAATCTCGATGAAGAATAAGCTCAGCCCCTGACTAAGGTGACAAGTACATTTCAAAAGAACAAACTACCAAAACTATATATACATGACCAAAACGTTTAACAATCAATGCAAATAGGTTTGGTAAAAGGTAGAACAAAAGAGGCTTCCTTCTCCGTAAGTATGGAGTTAATGTTTCTTCTCCTTTTGACGTGACAGGATTACATGCCAAACGTTGCCAACTACGCAACTAAAATCTGGTAACTATTGCATTCTTTACTTGATATTTCAATAGCCCTAGAGCAAATACATAATCCTCAATCCACAATCTATACGTAAAAAGGTTTTCTCATGAGAAATCAATGAGATTTTACACATAAAAAAGTTGGTAACATGGATTTGTTACAACCTTCAACTACCATTCAAATTTGATTTTATTGCTCTAATCATGACTACATAAAATGCACATGGAAGAATGATAGCACCGACAGCTTCTATCTTCTTCTTTTTAAGCCTTAAAAAGGTAAGAATCACACAAGAAACTGATGGCTAGTTTGGTTAGTATAACCTACTTCAATTTGAGCCACTCCTTGAAAAAGTTCGGACACCTTGTCATCTACTCGTCTGTTTTCTCTTTAGGCTTGGAATCCGATAGTGCTTGGTATTACTCGCTTTGTCGGAGTATAAATCTTTTCAAATGGATTCCTTTAATCACTTTATGCACATTACCTCCAAAAATGGTGACTTTGTAACCTATTAGAACTCTTTCTACGGTTGTCAGACACTTTATAACAACACTATTTGTATGCATATATTCCCTCCTATCACCTTTTCCAAAAAGGTGATTTGGTGATCATCGAGGCTATCTATGATCTAAGTCTATCTCCCGAATAACAAGAATAGTATTATGCAGTTGAGGAATGATATAAATTTCAAAAGCATTATACAATGACTGGTTCATGCAGCAAAACCACCAATCCGCAGTTTTGGTTGAAGCAATGACTGTCTCAGATAATGCATTAAATAATCACTAAATCATTTAATATGGCCAAACTATTGGCTCCCACAGAGCCTAAAAATGACTTATCTTGAGGTGAAGAGACCTGAAGTGACGGACTCTATGCAGAGAAGAAGGTTAAAATTAGAACCGTGAATCTAAAGAACTCAAAGAACATGAATTGTACGTTAAAAGAACTCAAACTTGATAGAACAAGGAGGAATACCTCGTCTAACATTGAAATAAGCCTCGATTTCTTTCTCCGACTTTCACTTCCATCCCCACAACTAGTCTGATCATCGACAGTCTCACTCGCACTCAAACACTCAATGGGAGGATCCATCAGAGAAGCGTCCACTGTGATTTTCTCGCCGTAAATTCCCCGACCGACATCACAAAGCTCTTCAAGTAACTGTTGTGCAGGCTTCAAAAACCTCGATCCCTTCAAAATTGAAGCATACCCCGTAAATGGACCAAGAGGGACCGAGCTTCTAGATACCTCGTTAGAGGTCGAACCACTCCCCGGAACCATACACACACCAGCACTGCTAATTTTATCAGCATAAATTGCAGAGCCATATCTTTGCAAATTAAGCTCTAAAGGAAGATTAACTTGATGGGGATGGTGAGAAGATAAAGATAAGGACAACCCTTGTCCAGTGGCATTAGATTCATGGGCGGTCAAAGACAAAGGTTCTGGTTTGAACACTATCACTTCACTGCCACTATTATAGGAGTGGTCAAAATCTCTGAGACTATGAAGGTTATGTGGTGTATAAAGAAAAGGGTTACCGTTAATATCTTGAATTGAACTAGGGTTTATGGACAACGAGGAGCGTGGATCCAAGTAAGTTTGGTGATGAGTAGCAGAAGAAGAAGACGAAGAAGCATTCACGATCCCACCAGCAAAAGCCATCAAATTGGAACCTTCCTCTTTAACAACACAAACCGGGTTCGCTTTACAAGACTCAGTTACACCTGAGAGGGAGTTGTTCGCACACGCAAGCAAATCTGAAGAGAGTAACGAGGGATCGTAGATAGGTAGTAAACCAGCGCAAGCATGAAGTTCAGGATGATTTTGAGCCACAACTCTTAGCTTATCTCTTCTACTTTGTTGTGGGACATGGTAGGGCTCATAACCCTCCGCCATAGCCACACAGACACAAACAAAACACTATTTTCACTAAGTACAGTCCTGAACAAGAAAAAGAGAGCCAAAAAAAATGAAAAAGAAGGTGTGAGAAGAATTGGTAAAATTAAAGAGGATAGAGATAAGTAAAGAACGAGAACAGTGAAAGAGATGCCGTGATGATGAAATGAAGGGCTATCATGATCTTCTGAGTCTGCAACTATGGCAGAGAGGCTCTGGCTATCAGAGATACGTGAAGAGACTGAAAAAATTTTGAGCTCATGTTATGGGAATGGGAGGGTTGCTCATTTCACGCATCCTCACACAGACGCAACACAGAGACAGAGACACACATCATCACTAACTCACACACACAAACACACCAACCCAAAAGACTCAGCAACAAAATCTCTCTTCTCTCTTCTCTCTTCTCTCTTCGCTCTCCAGCTTTCTCTTCCTCTTAATGCACTCTCGATCTCTCCAATGGAGGCACTACCCAGCATAGGGTTTCGAGAAACCGACCGACCACCGGCTATTCCCGGTAATAATTGAACTCGAACTGTGTCGCAGATATTTCTGACAAAGGTTTAAGGAGTTTTGTCGTTTTTATACTATTTATAAACATTTATTTATTTTAGAGTTTAAATTTATTTGAATTTTTATAATTAAATAACAAATTATAAAAATTAAACTAACGGTCAATAATAATAATAAATTATTTATCCTAATATTCGTAAATTTTCTAAAATTTTGTTAACTAAATGATTCGGAAGTGATCACTCAGGAGAGGAGAGGTGATGACGCACGTGACAGCACAGGAACAAAAGGACATGGATAAGAGAGTATTATATTTATTCCATCTAAAAACTTTACCCGATGCTTTCCACTTTCAAAACATTTTCTCCTTTGTGTTACCACTTTTCAATCATAAACTAAAACTTGTTTTTACATGTTCACTTCTCACTGACTTATATCATTAGCATGCCCATAAATACATCATTAAGGAATTACATAAGATAAGAACATCCTCTCTTAGCTAACACTAGAAGTAGTTTAATATTACGCTATTTTATTCTTATATAATAGAAAGGTTGTTTTTAATAATAAATAACACTAGAAGCAATTTCTTGATAAAAATACAAATTCAATAATATTTAAATGAGAATGATTTGTTTAAAAAGATAATCAAACAAATATAAAATAAAGTATAGTCCTAAAAATAAATATCTTCATCAAAGAAAAAAATATTTTAAGCATTTTATTTAGTATTAAATATTACAAACAAATTTTATTTAAAGGATGAGTGGTCAATTGTATGTAATTCACAAATTAAGTCAGGAAATTTTTCATTTAAGTTTGTTTTATTTACCTAATGAGTTGCTAAAGTAGTATTATGTTGGCCACCTAATGAACATTTTCTCTCTTTTGTTGGCCAGCTTAGTTTCTCTTGGTGAGTGCGTCTATAGTTTTTGTGTTGCATGTCTGCCTTCATTCATTCTGATTTTAAACTAAAAGATCATTACAAAGAAAGAAGAAGATGGAATCGAAGACCCTTTTGCTTGTTTTTTGTAAAGAACACTTGTAAAAGATCTAATGAACAAAGAAACTAAACCTCCCACCTATGTAGTAGAGGACCATGAGACAGGAGAAAGTACGTTAAAGAGGTAAAACAAAGGAGGGTCTATATCTATACAATTACAAAGCTACGTAAGTACTTTTTGTTAATTGCATGTCCAAAGACATATATATATATAATATAATAATGATGATTGCACGGAAACCACCAAGGCCATTATTGTTAAGTTCCCATCCATCGGCATGCATGTGCCGTGATTTGTACTGAGAAGAAGAAGAAGAAGAAGTTGGCTGAAGAGTGAAGACACCTTCTCTCCCGTCATCATTTTCAATGGGTTGGGATTGGGACAACCTTTTCTAGATTTTGGAAACCCATCCTTTCTCTCTCTCTTTTTTTTAATTTATAAAAAAATATTACATGGCACATGGGTCTAAACTTGTTTGATTTAGTTCGGTCTTAATACTCGAAATTTGAACCGGAAGTATTCTAATTGATTAGGGTAAAATAATTTTATTTTTAATTTTTAAAATAAAATATATATTTAATTAAATCTAATTAAAGTTCAAATTAAATTTAATTAAACTTAGAATTAAATCTAAATTATTGAATTTGATCGAACTCAAACTTGAACACATTTTTTTGAGTTTAACCCGAGTTTAACCCAGCTTGTTACTCTCTTTATATGAGTTATTATATATACTTCTTGAATCTTATAATATAATAAAAATTAAATAATATTATTATTTCATTTTCTATAAGGATAATTAGTGGTATGCTCTTACAAGCCCAACACATTAAATAGTTTTGTGAGGCTTTATTTAAATAAAAATTAAAAAATTGAATCTTGGAATTAATTCAATTATAAAATTTTTGAATTAATTAATTTTTAATTTAAATTATTATAAAAAATTAATCAAAAAATGAATATAAACTAATTTAAACTTTAATTTCTTCTTTTTTAATTATTTTAATTTCAATTTTTATTATATAACAACTTTATAAAGTTTTAATCAAGACTAAGTCTTTTAATTTAAGATAAAGAAATTCAAATTTAATATTCTCTTTATCTTTTAATTAATATTATTAAACTTCGGATTGATGATAACAACTGTAATAAGAGTTTATACTCGATATATATAAAAGATGCAATATATTCATCCCTATCCCTTAAGATAAGAAAACAAGTAGATCGAAGCAAAAGAACAATAAGACATTCGACTCTTCCACTTGCACGCCTACTAATCCTCGGTTCATTCTTATCTCGAATAAACACATAACCCCTCGAGGCTTTTTAAGGACTCGCAAAGATATGCTCTTTTATCTTCTTTTCAAGGTCTCTTTTGTCTCTCTGTAAGATTTAGACATGCATGAATGTAGGAGTTAGGCATCGGTCAAGTTCATAGGAATTTCAGAAAGGGGAAAAAAGAGAGGTGTGTAATTATAAGCGGCCGCAATTGCTTCTGCTCCCATCACTTCTGAACAATTAATGCCCTACGGAATGCTACAACAAGTAGCTTCCACCGACCAGGACAAATTGATAATTTAATATTGGTATTTAGTTTTTAGTATTGAATATTATTTTTTCGTATGTATCTAATAAATCTTTGTCATATACAAAAATTTATAATTATATTCAACTACTACTATTATTATTATTTTAATAGATTTACTAATATGTTAATATAAGTATTGATATATAAATATTATAGATAACAAATTAATCTAATTGACAAATAACCCTTGTACTATTTGTTAATTTTTAATTACCCCTTATGATATAATGATTTAAATAAAGTATTATACGTTTAAAAATTATCACATCTGCTATTAAATGGAAGAATTAATTTTAAAATTTTATATAAATTATAAAAACTTTTTACAAAATTTTTAAAACAATAAATAATTTTAGTAAACTTAATGAAATTATATAAAAATGTATTTCTTCTACTGTTGATTTTATTAATTAATTTATTATTAATTTAATTAATTGTAATTATTTATTTTTAAATTTGATATATTTTATTTTTTATTTATCATATTAAAAAAATCATTTTCTTTAAGTTTGATCTCAAAGCAGGTTTATAAAAAATGAGTATTGACCCTCATGATAGTGTTAATAATACCCACATGTGAGTATCTTATATTGAAAAAAGAGAACAAAAAAGACTAACATAAAAATCTAGTAGGCTACTCCACTTATTACCAATTAATTTTAGAACAAAATCTTCCTTAAACTTGTGTATGACCTAACTTTTCCTCTCGTGTGCGCCCGTAAGTTCATTATAAATTTCACATATTGATAGAAAATAGCATTCTATATTTCAAACCTTCAAAATCAATGGACTGATATGCTTAAATGTGAAATCGATTGTATTCTAAATTAAACCGTATGAGTTTTAAATTAGTTTATTGATGAATTTAATTTTTATTTTTAATGCTTATTTTATTAAAGTAGTTTGATTAATTGGAATTAATAATTTAATTCAAAATTAACTTAATTCATTAACTTTAAGTAAATATAAAATTTAAATTAATTAAGTTAAACTTAGTTTAAATCAATTTAAATTAATTATTGTTTATGAATTTAATATGTTTGTATTTTTATGTATTATCTTCTTATAAAATATATTTTTTATTTATTGAATTTTGAATTAGTTTAATCTCTACACTCACAAAGTCACCTTAATTTTAATAAGAAAATGTAATGACATGAAGAGGTATGAAGCCAACACGTGGCAAAACGACTGACATTGTATAAGATTACGTTCAGTTTCAGGTGAATAACGTCATGTTAACGTTATCAGTGTTACTGCTCTACTTCTCTCTCTCTGTTCAGTCCTCACTTCACTTCCTCCAACAACAATAACATATCTTTTGCTTGCGATTTATTACAGCGATGGGGCCCACCTTCACCGTCAAACCCCCCGACTTTGCCGTCGATTTACGGAACGGAGTTGCAGACTTCTCAGCCTTTTCCGTCCTTGTATCCAAAACCCAGATTCTGTACGTACGCTCCCCCACCTTCTTCAACTCGCGTGCATACACTCTCTTCTCTTAGTAAGAACAATAATGTGCGGAAGGTGCACACACTCGCGAGAAAGGGGAGCGAAGAAGAAGGTACTGTGAGTGCGTCAGCAACTGAGTGAAAAAGATCTTTTTTTTACTGCCCACAGTAAAAAAGTAAAAAAGATTAATAATAATGAGTTAATAAAGATTAAAAAAGAGCCGATGCATCTTCTGCACACGAGTGCTTTCTCATCACTTTTGGACCGTCTGATGCTTTCCTGGATTTTCGTGCTCAGTTTGATTTGCTTTTGTTCTCGTACTGCTGACCTACACTGTACAAGTTTTTCTCCAGTTTGGTGATAGTAGGATACTATGCTCTAGGACTATTTGCTTGTCCAATCACAAGCCTATTCACTTTATGGTATTTTTCTTTAATTCAAAAAAGCTTTTATTTTTGAAATTTTACTTATTTCAATATATCGTAACTTTTTTGTAAATTTCTATTTCTTATATCAACTTTAAACTATAAGAAGTAAAAAAATAAGGTTTTTTTAATAACAATAATAACTACAATAATACTCGGTACAAATTTTGCTAATATGTGAAATTTAAAGAGATCCAATAATATACAATTTTAATAATAACTACAACAATGCTCAGTACAAATTCTACTAATATGTAAAATTTAAAAAGATCTAATAATATACAGTTTTTATAACAACTACAATAATACTCGATACAAATTATGCTAATATATGAAATTTAGAGAGATCCAATAATATACAATTTTAATAACAACTACAATAATAATAAGTACGAATTCTGCTAATATGTGAAATTTAAAGAGATCCAATAATATACAATCTTACTCCTAATGAGTAGAAAGCCTATTATAATTCTAATTGAAAATCTTTAAATAAAATTTTTCTCTTATATTTAATATAATATCAAAATCAATTATAATTTAATACGTAGATCTTATAAAATTCACTATAATAAGTCATATATATATATATATATAGAAACCCATAAAAATGTTTTAAAATTAATGTCTTAAAAATTGAATAAATAATCCAATTATATATATATATGTATTACTTCTCTCTTAAATACACTATAAAATCAAATAATTGATCTATATAATTACAATTTTATATATTTTGTGAAGAAATGGTTAGATACTAATCAAATTATTTTTATTAAAAAATAAAAATTAAATTACTTATTTAAACATTTTCAATAAGAATAACATATCCCATAATATCCAATCTGAAACTAACAAATTAAATTCAAATTCATCAAAATTAAAATTAAAATTAAGTTCGAAGATTCAAATTAAAATTTTATCAAATGATTCGAATGCAAATTAAACTTCAGACCAAGAGATTCAAATTTAAACAATTTTTAAACCAAACTTAATTCAATAATTAAATTAAATTCGGGTTACGGATTTAATTAGAATTTATTAAATTTTAAACTAAAATTAAATTTTAAATTTCAACTTATCGTATAGTTGGACTATATCTTTCAAAATAATGTTAAACTCAAATTAGACTTCAGAACTCGTGCTTTCAACAGAACTAACTCAACTAAAACCTGATTCAATCTATTTCCAAGTATGAATTTCAGTCATTTACCTTACCTTATAATAACATCTGAACGCATGACATAGCATCACCATAGTAAACTAGTGATGGCTACGAGGAACTAGGAAGAAAGGCAAGTGAACAAAGTGTTGGTGTTCAAAGTTTGAAAGAAGAAGGCATGTTCAGTCTCCTGATTGACAGGAGTCACAACAGAACAGAACCATTATGTTTTTTGAACTGCTGAAGCCAAACTAATATGATTTCGATTGTTGTTCGTAGTCTCACTTCCCAATAAAGAGTTTAACTTTCCATAAAAAGTGTGCAAAAGCCTTCATTTTGCACCCTACAATTTTTCCCTCGTACTAAAATCTAAGAGACTATGCATTTCATCTACTGCAAATCTACAATCAAAACCAAAGACTTTGATTCACCAGACAGGATTTAATGCAGACGACCCCATCACCACAAAAAAGCTCGTGATGATTTGTGTGTATTTTATTTTTAAAATTATTAATTATTAATTAGTTTTTAAAATTCAATTTTTCATAATTAAATCATTAGCATAAATATTACAATTGAATAATTTGGATTCTCAGATATTAATATAATTTTAAAAAGAATAATTAAAAGTGTAATTTATAACTTAATATTATATTAAAAGTGCTATAATTATTTTTTATGTCACTTATACATATTTTTAGGGTACAATTTATTAATTTTTAATAATTCAATCGTTAACATAAATATGGGATTATCAAATATTAATATAGTTCCAAAAGTGTAGAAATGTGCTTTTCCATGGTGGTTGCTTTCTCACAATTCTCCAGTACCTGTGTCGATCTCATCTTCTCATTTCACAAAAAAACACACACACCATTGTACACTTGCAGTCTACACATTACATGTATCTTATGCCATTGTACAGCTGAAGTTCTGTTGAGCTTAATGAGTGGACACATAGTCAACTTCTTCACATGACAAGTACCTGAAAAGAGCTAGGGATATATTATTTATAGCATAAGAACTGGACAACTTGATACAAAGGTGACTGTGACAGTAAAAGTAAATATAATAGGTGACTGTGATAGTAAAAGTAAATATAATAGGTGAGCTTTGTATCAAGTTGTCCAGTTCTTATGCTATAAATGTATCCTAATATGCCTAGCCCTTTTTCAGGTACTTGTCATGTTACAATCGAACCTTTTTAAAACAATACTAATAATTTCTTAAATTTAATAAAATTAAGTTTTATTATTTATGTTAATGTTTTTAAGATGAGACCAAAAGTTAAATTAGTAAAATAAAAAATAAAAAATAAAAAATTTAAAAGATTCAATAAAAATTAGATCATCATAAAATCAGAAAAAATTAAATAAATTTAAAGAATTTAAACTTTAATTAAAAAGATTGATAAATATAAATTTATTTATTTATTTTTATCTATAAAAATTATCCAATTAATTAATAAATTGAGCGATTTTTAACAATAAAAATTATAATTAAACTAAAAAATTAAATTATTCAAGATTTTTACGATGAATATGAAAAGTTACATATTAAGGTCAATTTGTTAAAAGATTTTATTTCCTTTACTTAAAAAAAAACCAACCTTATGCAGAAGAAGGAATTCTCCTGAAAAGTAGGAATGTTTGTATATTGATTTGAAGGGACTGTAGGTAGGTATAGTGCAGTTTTGATTTGAATGCCTGTGAAAGATTGGAGCCAAACCAGATTAAAAATCTACCTGTCATGGATGATTCCCCTAATTATTGATTTCTTTAAGTTGGTATGGATCATGTCAATGATTATTCACCTTTTTTTCTTGGTAGAACTACTATCACCTTCCTTTTACAACTACTGGTATTCAATGGACAAAGAAATTAGTGGGGCAATGAAAGCCAAAAGATTTCAAAACTCCATACTTTTAATTTAAGTTAAAGTCTTGAAACTCTTAATTCCTAATAATTATTAAGTATCTTATTTAAACTGGTTCAAAAAAAAAGTATCTTATTTAAACGATACAAATTATAGAATTTAATTAATACCCAATAAAAAGTTGGCATTCTTTATCTATTTAATTCGTTAACTAAAAATTGATGTTTTAAAAATTAAATCAGAAGTTAAAACGATAAGGCAAAAGGTTTAAAGTTTAAAAACTTCAGTCATTATTAAACTGTCTTAAAATTAGATAAAGGTTGAATAAAATTAAAGAATTTAAAATATAATTAAAAGTGATTCTACTTATCTATAAAAAAAATTGAAATTTAATTGAAAAATAGATTATTAAATAAAAATTAAATGATTTATTTTAGCTTATACGAACTTATTAATTTACAAAATTTGTCTGATTAATTAATAAACTGATCGATTTTTAATAACAAGAGTTATTAAAGTAAATTGAACCAGAAACATAAAAATCTAAACGAAAAGTTAACCGGTTCAAGATTTTTACAATTGAACTGACCAAATCGATTGAGTTTTTTAATCATTGTTAAAAATAAGATTAATTGTAAAAAAATTCAACTTTTATTCAATTTTATAATACAAATTCAAACTTTTAAAAGCAATTCTAAAATATTTTAACTTTTAAGTTCTTCAAAAAAATAGTTTGACGTTAAATTATTTATTAATATAAAAGACGTTTATAATTATTTTATATTATTTTATATTTTTAATTTAACACACGTAATAAATTAATTTGACATAACTTATCATATCATCCACATTAACAGATAATTTAACGTCGGAATATTTTTGTTAAAAATTGTAAATTATAACATTTTAATACTATTTTAAAAATTCAAATTAGTATGTAAAATTTAGAAAAAAAAATCATTTTTTATAATTAACCCTTAAAAATAAGTTAGAACAGGTTTACATATTATGACTTCAAAACCTTCCAAAGAAAAATAAAAGTATCACAAGTGAGATTAATGTTAATACACCATCTTAAAAAGGTAGAAAAACTAATCATGACAATAACAATAAGGGGAAGAGAACAGAATTAGGTCTCCAATCAAGTGAATATGAAGAAATCCTGTCGTTACATTGCTGTTTTCCAATGTTTGCTGTCTAATCAACATAATTTTTCAATTTCTTTGGATAATTAGGCATTAACAGGAAGGAAACGATAAGCAATCAATCCTGAACCAACTAAAACGTAAGGATGCAATTTCTCCAGGTAGCTCAGATAAGATTAGCACACCACATGCTGTTTACATGTCATTTAATGCTCCAACCAATTAGTGGGACTAACTGCAACTAATTAAACTTGATTTAGGTATATAATTAGTTGCTTTATTAAGCTATCTAGTGGAAAACCAACCAAAAGAGATAGGGCATGCTTGTTTAGATGTCTAAACTAAACTTGTGATTTAGATTGGTTGGATTCTTATATGATTGATCATGTGATGTACATGTTGAAAAGTTTCCATTCTTAGCCAATCAAAAACAAAGTACACAAACATTTATATTAAAAAGTCAACCTACTTGATCGTAAAAATTTCAAATCTTTTAAATTTTCGGTTCGATCTACCTTAATAAAAATGATTAGGATTGTCAATAAGGCGGCTCATGCTTTAGCGATAGTAGCCTTATTATATGCAAATTCATATCACTGGACTGATCATCCTTCTTGTTTAGTCTCCATTTTAAATTCAGATTGTTCCCCTTCTGTTATTGTTGAGGGGAAAAGGCTATTAGGTTCCAGGTGTACGGGGTAAGCCTATTAGCTCGAGTTATTTTTCTTTGCCTTCCTTACCTTTGTCTGTTTTTTACGTTAATGTTGATTTTATTAAAAAAAAAAAGATTAGGAAGCTTTGAAAATTCAAACTTAAAGTTGCATGTATTGTATGGTTATATTGATAAAAGCTTTTTATTTTTTGTGTCATTACCTGATTATATAGCCAAATTCAATTTGGAACTAAACTATGATATCCTTTAAATTTATAAGAAAAATGATAATAAATTAAATAAAATTAAATAAAATTTCAATTTAATATCAAAATTTTAAAGTTTAAAAAATTGGTACTAATTAAATTAGAAAGTTATTTTTAATGATCTGATCTGTATAGATCAACAAAAATAGTATTTTAACTTGAATTATATGAGTTTTAAAAGTTTAGTCACCGAATTAAAAATTTTAGAAAATTTCATACTAAATTTAAAATTTTCAAAAATTTATTATCATAATAAAAAATAAATAATTTCTTCTGCCAATTATGTATCAAGCCATAAATAACATTTTGAAGAGCAACTCTGATTTGAAGAGGAATTTATCTGGAATGGTTTTGGGGTGTGCCTCTTAAGTCCTCTACATTTTGGTGGCTTATTGAGCCAATTCCCTTTCTGTTCAAAATTCAGGTGGGCTTAAGAAGTCTTCTTAGTTCTTACCACTGTTTTACTAGGCCTTAAAAAAACCAGGTCTAACTTGGTATAGAGATTAATTTTTAGAATTCCATTTTTAAGTTTTAATAAAGTAGGGGTAAGACGGTATTACTGAACTTTTCCAAATAGTCGAGAGACTCTTATTGAATATTGTAGATGTTAAATAAATTTATATCCTTCATCTATAAGTTATATGATAAATTAGTTTGTCATTTTGTTAATGTTTAATACTTGTTTTAATTAAGACTGATGTGTCTTATTAATTAGGATTTTTAGAACACGTGACAAGTTACGTCAGCAAAGATAACGAAGGCATATCGAGTTAGAATTGAAAAATATTAAAAATTTAAGTATTTAATTGCCACTTTTTTAAGTTCGGACTATACTTATAAAATTGTCTGAATTTTAAAATTATTTTTATAATTAGGAGAAAGGTTAATAGCCTTGAAGTCAAGGTTTTCAGATTTAATTTAAATACTCATAAATATAACTGAAATATCATACATAATAAGATGACATGCTAAGCTTAGTTTTCTTTTTTTTTTTTTTCCTTATATGCTACTAAGTGTGGTCTGCACACTTCAAGCTGCAGAATCAACTTCATTGCAGTCTGCAACAGCTACATTTCTCTGAACATTTTTATAATTATAACGACGAGCCAAGAACACGTACAGGAACAAGTTTGCTGTTGTCATAGCTGCTAAAAGCCAGTAAAAATTGTCCAGTCGACTGCTGTTTAAGTCCTTCCCAAACCAGCTCTTGCCATCTTTTCTTGTCATGTGATCGACCAAAGTAATCAAGAGACTGCTTATGAAGTTTGCAGCTCCAATCACGCTTAGATAGAATGCAATTCCTAAACTTCTCATAGAATCAGGAACTTGTTCGTAAAAGTACTCTTGTAATCCTACCAATGTGAACCCATCTCCTATCCCAATGATGAGGAACTGTGGAGCTAACCAGAGCACACTCATTGTGGTCGAACCTTTCAATGGATTCTTCTCCACGAGGTTTAGTCTTCTTCTCTCGACCAGAGCAGCAACAACCATTGTAGCTACAGAGAAAAGCATTCCAATACCAATCCTTTGCAGGATATTGATTCCTCGCTCGTTTCCTGTAACCCTTCTTAGTATTGGAACGAGGATCTTCTCGTAAATGATAACAGATATAATCAATCCAATAGCAGCAACAGCGTAGATCCAAGCCGGAGGCATTTGGAAGCTATTACCAATGTTTCGATTCAGCGTAGTGCTTTGTTTGATGAAGAAAGTGGAGGTTTGTGCTACGCAAATACCGAAGGGCAATGAAGCTATCCATATTGGTATGATGTTAAGGATAAGCTTCATTTCCTCAACTTTGGTCACAGTTGTAAGTCTCCATGGACTTTGTTTCTCTGCAGAGTTTTGTGTCTCTTCAATGACAGCTGCTTTATCAAGAAACCTGCGAGTCAAAAGCAAGGATTATTAAGTTACTTAAATGGTTAAGTTTGTATTTGATCCCACATATCAGCTTGGAATAGAATCATTACTTGAGCTTATCGGTATGACATAGAAGTCTTCCTCGGTCCATCTGTGAATTCGAGACCTCGTAGAGTTGAGCAAAATTGGAAGGACTAGGTAGGTTTCTTTTTCTGAAAGCAGCAACAAGAACTTGCAACAATGGCGTTAGAGGGCTTCCTGTTGGGACTCTATATCGATAAAATGGTCTTCCAATAATGAATATAACCAGTGACATGGCCATAACTGCGGTGAGAATAATGTCTGCAACACCCCAGCTCACATGGTCTTGCACATAAACGATCAAGGTCACACCAAGTAAGAGTCCACAACAAAGTCCACAACTCCACCAGTTGAAATACGACATCTTTTCCCTTCTTTCCTTGCTATGATCATCGTCGAATTGGTCAGCTCCAAAGCTCTCCAAGGCTGGCTTGTGCCCTCCAGTTCCTATGGAGATCAAGTAAATAGCCAGAAAGAACACCACTTCATGAACTTTTCTTGGCTCTTGACAAACACCACCTTCACTACAAGGCTTTAGACTTGGAACGAACCATGACATTGTTAATAAGATCAATCCCTGTTTGTCCACAGGTTGAAAGTTATTAAACTGGCTCATAAAAAATCCTGACAAGCTTATTAAAATGGAAGTCTGATTACCAGAAGATAGAGTATAGAGGAAACAAAGACTGTTGAAAACCTTCCCAAGTAAGCATCAGCAACGAACCCTCCAATGAGTGGCATCAATGTGGTGACACCAGACCAGTAGTTAACACTCCTGGCAGCAGTCTTCAGGTCTTCGTGAATCACCTTTGTCAGATATATAATCAAGCTGGTTGCTATTCCAAAGTAACTCAACCTCTCACTAAATTCAATTGCTGCTCAACAAAAAACAATAGGTTGATAAGCATCAAACAAGAAACTAATTACCAAAAATTTCAAATAAAATTGATTTGAAAGAACTTTAAATCATATTTAAACTATATAATTAAGAATTACATATAAGAATATGTTTATAAACCTAATTTAATATTTCTTCAATATCTTCATAGTCAAACCTTGTTTAAATTCTTCTTATATGCATATTTGTTCCCTTTTGTACTATTTTTTTTCTTACTACACATACTTTCTTAACACCTTGACAGGCATAAGTTCTTCAATTTTGATGATTGCTGGAGAATCATAACCAAGCACTTTCACTGATAGACACAAACTGGAGGAAGGCTGTAGGCATATATAATAGGCCCTATTTGCTTTTTCCATATATAACCTTTCCCATGTGCCAAGTTGCCTGATATGACTTCAATCTATATTTCTAGGTTACTGTTGTACCATACACACTCATGTCCTAGTTTCATTGAACTCTGTGAAAAGGCAGAGTCGTATAAAGTTAACTCATAGTGCTAAACTGGTCCCTCCATTCATTATCAAATCTTTATACATGGTTTCGTAGCTTCTCTTCCTCCTGAATATATGGGCTACATGCAAAATCTCTACTAAAGACTGAAATCCAATGATAGAAACATATATGCATAAAAAAGGGTGTCCACTAGTTTGGTTTAGTGGTGTAAGCAAGGCATATAATTTAGGAATCTATAGTTAGTAGATCCTATATCCTAGGCCTAGCTAGAATATTACTATATAATCACATGTTTTAAATAAATTATTTCATAAATTAATAATTCAAACTTAAATAATAATTTCAATTTAAATAACATTTGTATTCATAGTCAACTATCTTCATAAGTTAAGATAAATTATATAAGACATGTATTGAATATTTATGCAAGTACAGAAAACATACATGAGTTACTATGATTTGGTAGTTTCTAATATAACAGAATAACGACCAAATTATCTTTAGGATAAGGTGATTTTATGCATTGTGGTATTTTATTTTTCTCAGGGCTGTATTGACCATGTGAACGAAGACAATTCAGGAAACTTTCACACAAGAACATGCATGAACAAGACCTTCATCTTTTCCTCCATAGATGAGCTGAAAAAGTTAACAGAATTAAAGGACTAAGGATTGGACGTGTTGGACCATAAGAAGAATGATTGATATTATACGTAAAAACAACACGAGACTTTCTTCTTCGTCACCTTTTAAGTATTTTTCATTTCTTACCGATGATAAAGCTAGCAGCTTTCCAAACACCAGTTGAAGCTCGAAGCGGAAGCTTCCCTTTATGATCCACTGAGGAATCATATACCCATTTCTCTTCATCAACTTCTCTGCAGGTTTGTGCTCCTTTCTCAAATTCCATGTCTCTTCTGGTATGATAACAGAAGCAATAACACAATCTTATGGTTTATAAACTGCTATGGGGTTCGTTTCTTATATAGAGGAAGCTATTCTCTTTGTTGACTACCATTGAATCGTCACTTTTCTTTGAGTTTGACAGGTTTTTTTCAGCATGAAAGAAACAATTTTCTTTTGGCAATTATTGTGAAAGAGAAAAACGATGTAATGATCACTACCACAGCCACAAGACGTCACTGTCGGTCTATAGATAGGAATGGCATCCTTCACCAGTTTCTCTCCTCCACTATCCTCCAAATATTACTAATAATAGACCCCACGATCATCTATATTCCCCCACTAAGATTTGATGCATTATGTGATGTTCTGTTCATATTCATTCATATCGCAACGTCTGATCTGCCAAGTATGAGATGGTCCAAACTTATCAGCAAGTTTCTGATGACAGGATTAGATTTACTTTTAACCAGGCTTTGTCTTATTTTCTTCAGAAAATCCAGGAAGTTGGTTCCGTTTATTAATAAAAAACCTGGAAGCAAAAATAGGATGAATATGAAATCTGCAACTTTGTTTTGCAGGAAAAGATAAAGCTAGCGTTAAGTGTTAAATTCACAGCAAAATGTCTTGACTGAGGTTCAGTTTGGTGTCCATGATTGTTGGATACGAATCTGCAGAAAAAGTTCCTCTCTTTTCAAAAGGTAATACCAAGAGTAAAGATATTGTTTGACCTCATTCACATAATTTAAGGATTGTAATGTCTTCTGTCGACAAACTTTTCCCTTTCATGAGTTTCTTTAAAATTGAATCAGTCATACTTGGTAATAGTTCTGTGTTCGTGTTCATGAGTTACTCTTATTAAGACATCAGGCTTCCGTTATGGACTTCCCTGCGGCTCACGGGCGACTTGGGAAAGTCAAAAAATTTAATCGAAGCAAAATAAGGAAAAAAAATCATATAAATTGTTTTTTTTTTCTCTGTCATGATGAATTCAATTATTTAATATTAAATACTAATAAAACTATGAATGATAAATAATATATATTTTATTCTACTTTTATAATTAATTACAAATTTAAAAAGATGAAGAAGAAGATTGGATTAAATTTAAAAATTTAAAAATTTTCTATATAAAATAATAATTTCTTATACATAAAAAAATATAATTGTATAAAGTGGTTAACTAAATATATTAGTTTAATATAATTATATTTAATATTTTTAAAAATTAATATTTTTTATGTTGATAATATATATATTTTAATATATAAATATAAAAAATAT
>JANZLC010000004.1:28416142-28432064 GCA_026413385.1 Erythroxylum gracilipes
CTAAAACAATTCTAAAACAAAACAATCAATAATTCAATATTCACTAATTAGTAATTAATCCATTCCAAAATCCAAATTCTCAACAGTTTAAACTTCACATTTCAACTTCGGTATTCAAAAATCCAAACTCCTCCACAAGTCCACCACCCACCGACAGCACAAATTCAATCCATTTCCAATCCACAATCACAACACAAAAAATATCTATTTACCATCAAAATCAAGATTTAACAGTCAACAACACACACCCAAAAAATCTTGTTAAATGTCGGGTCACTCGGGTATTCAGATCTCTGGTTGGGGCCGGTGGGGCGTCGGTGGCCAGTGAGGCGTCGGAGCTGTCTGGTCACGGTGGGGAGGCGGCACGTTTTCGATGGAGAAGAAGACGACGAGGAGGAGCCGAGGACGAGGAGAAGACAGACATAGAGCACAGAGACGACGACAAAGGAGACGAGAAGAGGAGGAGGAGGAGGAGCAGTGGCGACTGGCGACACGGCGCGACTGGTGGTGAGTGAGAGAAGATGAAGAGAGGGAGAGGTGAGTGAGAGAGAGCGTCGGCAGAGGTGAGTGAGAGAGAGAAACTGTTAGGGGGTTATATTTTTTTAGGGTTAAAGTTTGAATTTTTGCAAAATGGTCCCTAAACAATTAATTTTTTACGAAATTGTTCGGAAAGTACCAAAATTTTTGGTACCGACCGAAACCGGCCTGTACCGATCGGTATTTTCCACCGGAATATTTTGACCAGTACCTGCACCAACCGGTACGGTATGATTTTCAGATCACTGGACTGCATGCACAGCACGTGCCCGCCGCTATCATTTCTGTCGTGTGTGGCACGTGCAACCTCATCATCTTGCAGACGATGCCAGTTCTATCATGTGAGGCGCATGCGCCTCATCTTCCTCAGGCGATGCACGGTGGTTTCTACTTTTTTTTAATTCTAACATCTTCTGTCTTTTATGGATTCTTCTTGCAATTCCTTTCTAGAATCCTCTCTTGGTTTGAGCTAACAATAACAACATCCACCATTTACGTATATGGTGGTCAAAACAACAAAACAAACTCATGGGAGTTTCTCACTCTAAAACATCCATCCATATTTTGTTTCGATCAAGCATCAATATTTCGTTTTAGTTAAGTATTGATAATGGGGTTCAAGTCCTTAAAAAACTAATTCTATTAACATCCGAAAATAACTTTTCCATTCCATACATATCAACATCAAAGATTTGTTTCATTTATGTATTCTTGTTTATGGTGCCATTACAAATACAGAAAACAACCATTCTAAAAAACGAACAAATCGTTGATGATGGCAAACAACAAATAATGCAACACCGTGACTCTGATACTAATTGTAAGACAATTAATGGATCGATTCATTAAATCATACCTGAATCCTTGATACTGTTTGTAAGGATTGATTCCCTCTCTTCTTGTCTTATTCGATTTGTTTCTTCAATGATTTAGAAACCTCTTTGATAATTTTCTAAAACTTACTAACAATCAACCATCATGTTGATTTTTAAAAAAGAGACGGAAAGGGTATTGAACTCATTTAAGATCAAAGTTTTAATACTTAATAACTATTATCTTAGGCTCTGTTCATTGGACTCAAATTTATCAGTGACATGGGCCATTAAATTAATCTAACAGTTATATGAACAAATTATATAATATAATCAACATTATAATTTAATACTTTTTATTATTTTTTCAATTAAGAAGATATTTTTGAATATTAAATTATATATTACATTATAACAAATTATTTACGCAGAGACGGCCATTGACGGACTCAGTTGATAGTCCCTTTTTCTAAAGAGGACAAGGGTCCCAACTGAAAACATGTGACAACTGTTAAGAAGTCCATGATCCATTGATCTGACCTCACCTATCAGGCCTAGAGCCAAACCTTGTGCGCTGTCTTCTGGTTAGTTATTTATTCATTCAACCAAAATAATGCATAAAAGTCACGCGACGAATGTGACTCATTTCCACTCCCTGCCTTTGCTTCCCCACTTGGAGATATGACGTTCTAGAGACACGCGTGTTATATACTTTAAGGTATTTACGTACATTTTTTTTATTTTAATGTCAGAGCATAAGAGTTAAGATCTCTAATTTTAGTAAAATAAAGTCTATCACTACTAGTTATAAAAAAGATATAAATAAATAAAAAGAAGGCAAATTTTGGCGGCTAAGCTTTCTAAGACATGCAATTCAGTTGATTTCAGTTATTAAGAAATTCCGACCCGCAACCTCTTAATATTTCCCGCCAGAAAAAGTCAACGATCACGCCATCTGTTTTGCTTTTCTTCCACGGGAGGGAAGCCACCGTGAAGGGCTGTTCGCTTTTAGCTTTTTAGGAAACTTCATGGAAGATATTTAACTACCTATATAAGAATATGAGAATCTAGAATCTAGAATCTAGAAGTGGGTAAAAACATTTCCTATCTTACTTTTTTTTCTTTTGACAAGTAAAACCTTAAAAATTCTACGTTAAAATAAACGAAACCACAAGAAAAACTGAGTTCTTGCCACCTGTTTTATGTTTTTTGTCTTTTTGTTTGCTTATAAATACCTTTGAAAGCCAAGGGAATCCAAAGAAGCAGGAGCATAGAGCCCAAGACAAGCAACGCTTGTTTCGTAACGTTGTGTTTATAATTTTTTTTTTTCTAATTTGAGAGGTTAACCTTTTCATCTGGTCAACGTTGTCTCCTATAAGGATGGGTGTAAGTTTGTCCTCAATTTCAAACTGTGTTTTGATGCATGTGCATGGATTCGATTCTGTCTCCTAATTATTTGGGAGCAATAGGTTCATTGAATTGGAATCCACCACGTTCTGCTGCTACTTCCGGGAGGAAATCGTCTGCGGTCAGTTTTGGTGGTTTGGGTTTAGGCTCGGCTTTTTGCGTTTCAGTTGGATCGTCGACGAGGGTGATGGGGTCCACCAAAGACAACTCCAAGCCCAAGATCGTCGCCGGCGAGTACGGTTACGTTCTTGAAGATGTTCCTCATTTAACCGATTACCTTCCTCATCTTCCCGTACGTTGGACGTTTCTCATCTTTTTCCTCGTCGTTGATCATTTACCGTTTTATTACTTATTTGATTGAAATTTGTTGTTTTTGATTTGCTTCGCAGACTTACCCTAATCCTTTGCAAGATAATCCTGCTTACTCGGTTGTTAAGTAAGTTCGTTTTGTTTTGATCTTTTGGTTCAGCTTTTTATTTGTTTATATTAGTTAATACTAATTCTTCTGCTTCTAATTTTATTATTTTCCAGACAATATTTTGTGCACGTGGACGATACAGTTCCACAAAAGGTTAGTCTTTCACCATGGAATGGCTCTGTTTTTTGTTTTTTCTTTCCAATCTTCTGCATTTAATGGATAAAAGAAGAAATTGGGTTCTCACTAGTTGGACAGATGATGCTTGTTTGCTCTATAATCATTTTCGTTTTGTTTTCAGATTGTGGTTCACAAGGACTGTCCTAGAGGGATACATTTCCGACGTGCTGGACCTCGTCAGAAGGTATGTTTTTTTCTGGCAAGATATGAAATGAAATGATCATCTTTTTTTAATAGGGATGTCTTGCAGGTGTATTTTGAGTCGGATGAAGTTCGTGCTTGTATTGTGACATGTGGGGGTCTTTGTCCTGGACTCAACACCGTGATTAGAGAACTAGTGTGTGGATTATACCATATGTATGGCGTTAAGAAAGTTCTGGGTATTGATGTAAGTGATCCTTGTGTCTTTTCGTTTTTCATTTGGCCCGTGTTCTTATTATGATTCCCAGACGGATGGCATCAAATCAAAGAAGTGCTGTTCTTACAGTTTTCTGCAAACTTTAGTTACTGCTTTTCCGTGGTTTTTGAATAGTTAAAATATCTTTGGTCTGTCAACTTCAAGGGTGGAACTTTCAGTTGTTTACGTTATCCACTTTGATTAAATTTCTTTTCATTTGTGAAGAACATCATAATCAAATTGCCCAACAACTGACAATTTAGTGGAATCTGTAGGGTGGATACAGAGGTTTCTATGCTCGGAACACAATTCCTCTGACACCTAAGGTTGTGAACGATATTCATAAACGAGGTGGAACCGTCCTTGGGACTTCACGAGGTGGCCATGATACTGTAAAAATAGTTGACAGCATTCAGGACAGAGGAATTAATCAGGTTTATAGAATACACCACTTGATGCTGGAACAAGCGATAGCTGTCCACGTAATGAATATTGATTTCTGGTTCTTTTGCATGTTAGGTCTATGTAATTGGTGGAGATGGAACCCAAAAGGGGGTATCGGTGATCTTTGAGGTAATTTCATTCCTGGGATCTTTGAAAATGAGTAGATCATGCATTTACTTAAAATGAAACCTTAAATTTTTTAATCTTGCAGGAAGTTAGAAGAAGAGGTCTCAAAGTAGCTGTTGTTGGAATCCCTAAAACCATTGATAATGACATTCCGGTAATTTGGTTGTCTTGATAAATTTCTGACATATTTACTAGTTAAACCATTGGGGAGTGCACCTTATCTCCCAAAGCTGTTGGACATAACACATCACTTGTTAACTTCTATTTTCTTTTTGCAATTATAGGTTATTGACAGGTCCTTCGGCTTTGACACTGCTGTTGAGGAGGCACAACGTGCTATTAATGCAGCGCATGTTGAAGCTGAAAGTATTGAAAATGGTATCGGCCTTGTGAAGTTAATGGGTCGCTATAGTGGTAAGCTGGTACTCATATGTTGAAGTCATCAATCATAATAGTCCCAAACATTTAATCTGTCTGGGGAAAGGGCAGACACCTAGTTTTGTTTCATGCAAGAATTCGAGTAATTTTTCTTCAGATCCACAACTCTGATGCTTTATGCTGTGACTTGATAGTTGTTGACAACTTGACATGTTAAGCCTTTTATGAGTTCTCTTGCAACTAAAGTGCTTGTTCGTCTTGGAGCAGGCTTCAAATTTTGTTATCCCCGCCATCTTCATTGACTTTACCAATTTTCAATGATCCCTGATATGTTGTCATAATTTCTTTTGCATTAAGAAAATCTGACGAAACCATGGTGCAGGGTTTATTGCTATGTATGCAACTCTTGCAAGTCGAGATGTAGATTGTTGCTTGATTCCGGAGTCACCCTTTTATTTAGAAGGGGAAGGTGGACTTTTTGAATTCATTGAGAAAAGACTTAAAGAAAGTGGCCATATGGTGATAGTAATAGCAGAAGGTGCTGGGCAGGAGCTGCTGTCTGAGAGCATTCATTCAATGACCAAGCAGGATGCTTCTGGAAACAAGCTTCTTCAAGATGTTGGACTGTGGCTATCGCAGAAAATCAAGGTGATTCTAAGCGAAAATGCTTCTGCTTTGCGCAGAACAATATGAGAGAGCACATGTCACTTTAAAGATACAAGGCTTGAACTATTCACCTGCACAAGACCAAGTTCTAAACATCCAATGTCTTTCTGATAGGTGAATTATGTTCTAATAAAATGATTGGCTTGTGTGCTTTTGCAGGACTATTTCTCAAAGCGAAGAAAGATGCCTATAAACCTGAAATATATAGGTAGATACGTGCTTCTAATTTTTCTTAATCTCCAATACGTTCAACTAAAGCCTTTCTCAGACTAGGGTACTTAGATCTGGATGGATTATATTTTCCTGCAGATCCAACCTATATGATCCGCGCTGTTCCAAGCAATGCATCTGACAATGTGTATTGCACCCTTCTTGCTCAAAGTGCTGTCCATGGAGCAATGGCTGGTTATACAGGATTTACAAGCGGTCTTGTAAATGGAAGACAAACATATATACCCTTCTATGTAAGTGTTTGAATTTTCTTCTTCTAGAATTAGCATTCAACCAAGATCCTTTTTTGTCCTTCAATTGGTGTTTGTTTCATATTGATTTGAGGCCATCACAAGCTCATTGGAAACTTCTTGTATGGAAACTAGTTTACAAAGTTGAAAATTTCTTTATTGTCACTGTCTGTGGACGACTGGCTTGCAGAGGATCACTGAGAAACAAAACAACGTGGTCATAACAGATAGGATGTGGGCTAGGCTGCTGTCATCAACAAACCAACCTAGCTTTTTGAGCGCTAAAGATGTCATGGAGGAGAAGAAAGAGGACGCCATTAAAGTGAAGAAGGAAGGAGGACCAACTAGTCAAATGTTAGAAGATGGAAACACTGGGAGCGAAGTTTTGTCCATAAAAGAGGTCAGCTGCAAATGATTGAGATTGAAACAGTGATGTTCTCTGGACTTGCAGATTTTGTTACTCATTAGTTATATGGAGGTTGATTTCTTACTTCAGCTTATACGGTGGATTAGGGAAGGAAGTAATATTATAAGAGTACGACGCTTCCTGAAGTAAATAACAAGGTTGAATGAAAAAGAAAATTCAGCTTTTATACGCTGAATTGTATTGTACTGTACAAGAAATTGTTGTGTTAAAATTTAAAAGCATACTCTCTCTGTGGTTGTACAACTTATCCTTATTCTGGTTATGTATGGAAAGTATGAAGATTTTCCGACAGTAATAATGTGTATATATGGTACTATGTTGTTCTGGAAAAAAGCCATGAATGAGTTGTTAAAGTATCAATTTTGCCTGTTTCCATTTTCCAGGTTGCCTGTAACATTTGTTCGTTAGTCTGTTCTGTTCTTTTTTGTTGTTTATCTTTTTGCAGATGGATGTTCAAGTCGTACAGAGACGTGGATCCAGAAGAACTGGTTCGAGTCAAAGATGGTTCAACTTGGGCATTTGTTGCCACATTCCCAACAAGGGCCGTAAGCATTCATTCTAGAAACAATAAACCTTTGACTAAACGAAGCCTTCCTCAGAAAGTGAAAGGTCTAAAGACCAATTGTTCAACGACGGCATTTCAAAACCTGCAGCGAAATTCCAAACCTCCGGCGAATCTGCTTCGATCTTTTGTTGAATTTTTTCATCCGTCGACAGAAATTCTTTTTTGTTTCATCTCCATGAAACACACGACATACAATTAATTATACTGGTTGCTGTGTACAAATATGATACTTGTGTAACAAAGTACTGAATCTATGTACGTATAAACATCAGATCAATGTATCAGAAGCGATAGGTAAAATATTTGAACTCAAGGATTGATGTTTTACAGCTTGGTCCTGTAAGATTTCAGCATACTTGCGTCAAATCTAACATAAACCAGAAAGTTCACATCAAGTCATTACCTTAGCCAATCTATGGCCTACCATGCAAGAATCTACCTTCATAACTAACACAATTTATTGAAGCGTAGGCCAGTGTGTCCTCTAGTTTTGTTTTATGGGACGAAGTACATAGGATTCGGTAGCTTGAAGGATCTTTCTGCCGCTGGATAACCCAACAAATCACTCCACTGGTCACCAGAGTTTCCATGAATCTTGTAGCCTTCTTTCCCTAACTCTGCCCTCTTGCCAGCTTTGAAGACTATTGCGGGGTCTTCCTCACCCTCACCCCTATTCATCAGTGTAAATAAAAAACCATTGTCAAAAGCTAAGGTTTAGGCATTGCTGATGATGGCGTCAAAACATAGTCTAGGGAAGAAGTTTTGTATCATCACCTGAGAATTAGCCTGTCCCAACCACAGTATCCAACAGATAATAGATTGCTGACAGTGGCATTCCTTTTACTTTCATCCCTCCCAGTCAATAAAAATATAGTGAAACCCCGCCTTTTCAAGTACTTGTAGAGCTTCAGACTCGCTGGTAAAGCTGGTGCTTGGGCTGATTCCACCCACTCTTTGAAAGAGAAGTCGTTCGCACGTTTTGATCTATTATCCAAAACAGGTTAAAAGTGCTAATGAAAATTCATGGGAAGTAATTAAGTAACAATGAAATGCAAGGGCTAGAGACATGTCTCACTTACTCGTATCCATGACGTTGGAAGTGTGCCTTGTTGGAAATGAGAGTCTCGTCGATGTCAAAAACCCAAGCGTCCTTCCCATCGGCGCTAATGTTAATGGTCTCAGCGAAGGCTATGGAGTCCATAGCAACAACCATAGAGTCGGAGAGGTACTTTGAGCCATTAATGTAGTCGTGAACGTAGCTGGAGCATCGGGGAATAGCTGCATTCCAGTAACCAGCGTTGTTGGTTTCAACAGAAAGCCTCCAGCTATCGCAGTAGAGATTCTCATCATCTATGCCGCTAGGCATTTGAATGAAGGCTTGAGAAATGGCGGTAGGCATGAGGAGGCAGAGGCAGAGGAAGAGTAAAAGGAAAACAAGTGATGAAAGGAGCTGTGATTGAGAAGAAGCCATTTGAGAGTGTAATGCTAGGGGATGCTGTGATTGAGAAGAAGCCATTTGAGAGTGTAATGCTAGGGGATGTTGGTCGAGCTTTGATAAGGTGGCTTGGTATTTATAGGCGCATCCGGAACATCTGTTCGGTTAACTTATCCATTTTTTATTATATTCCATTAAATTTTATACTTATATTAATGTTATTACAACGTGTTGATTTGTTCTTTTTGTTATCCTTTTTAATGTAAATTCACGTGATAGTTTGTCTCTGTCGGTCCGTCCTTGTCAAAAATGAAATAGAAGATCAAAAAAGATTCCCCGTAAAGATTTACAAGTTAAAAAACTCATTTAATCAGGCTACATACTATAAAGCCAATTAGACTTTCGAGGACAACGAGGGGTAGATCAAGTGGTCCAGATCTCTCCCTTATGACTCTCCTCTAGGAGAGGTCTTGAGTTTGAGTCACCTCAAAGAGGTGAAATAGGTATTTTCTATTGATGATCCTCTAGCCCCTAGGCATAGCTCTCTGATCGGATCAATTACGGATGTCTCGTTTCCAGCGGCAGTGTGGAGTTGGAGCTACTCGGGAACCTGGGGGCTGATGGGAACCTGATGCTGAGCAAGGGGGAGGTCAGTGATCAATTATCAGCTGAACAATCAAGTATGTGAAGACTCCTTGTGCGCAGAAGTGTACAGGCTACGTAGGAACCTGAGAGATCTTGGAGTTCCAGGTTTACATCCTCTAGGCTCTTGGGGTGGGGTCGTAGGGGCTTAGGATTAGTCCGGCGAAGCCAGGATACCTAATGTAATAAAAAAAAAAAAGTGTCCATTTGTGCTGACAACCTTGAAAGAGAGCCTACAAGGTTGTCAGATTCTTATCCGTAAGTCTTGTAACCTGCAAGATTACAGATTAAAAATATGCTTGTACTCTTGTAACCTGCAAGATTACAGATTAAGAATCCTCTTATCATCTTATTTTCCTTCAAGGATGTGAAGATCCAACGCATTACACCAATCCTGTTCCCTAGAATTAGATTGGACTTTTAGGTGTATTCCTGCTATTTTACTGCTTCCACGTGCGTGTCTCTCAGTTTCTCAAATTCAACAGACTACCACATAACAGCATATTATGATATTTATTAAAATGTAATTGGAATCTAATAAAGTGAAGTTTCACTCTTATGTATAATCCCTAACTTCACCTGTACTGATCTACTTCTTCAGGAAAACATCAATGTCCAGAAAGTTCACCACTCAAAATGGTTCAAGTTTTTCTCATTTTCCTTATCTTGGCTGATAGTTTTTTAGGTCTATCAATGGCTAATACGAACATTCAGGCCACATTCCACTCTAAAGCATCATCAGTCTCCTACCTTCCAGTTCTTAGCCCATCAAATGACAGTGAACACTCAAACAAAGCTCCTGGAAGACACCATCTTCACAAAACTTCCCAATCTTTCTTACCTCCACGTCTAGACAGTCCATCTATGGCACCTCATGAGGTTGATCAGAATAACCTGCAAGCACAGGAGTTTTATGTTCAAATTTGAAAATGAAATGAGACATCTTATTAGATACATCAATTAAGAATAAAAATTAAGTTATACATAAAAATGACATGATCTAAAAGCTCTAAATTGAGATTATGAATTACTTCCCTTATTAAATAAATAATTATAAAATTATAATGCTGTTTAATTAAATTAGTCAATATCCTCTAGTTAATTAAAATTACAAAAAAATTAGTAAAATTCTTATAAATTGAAAATTTAAATTATTTATTAATCATTATTGAAATTTACGCAGCCAATTAGGCTTAGGCGCTTAACTTATTTTTGAACCCACATCAAAATAGGAATAACCTAAATAAATTTATAAGTGTTACATTTTAAATACTAATATTTGATTTATCTGACAATTTTACTTAAAAACATAAGGAAATTAGGTTAAAATTTTAATATATTATAATAAATTAATATAATTTATAAGTACTAATGATAACATATTAAAGTCAAATCTTCAAATATTTTAATAATATATTTTTAACATTTAAAAAATTAAAATTTGAAAATTTCACCAATTGAAGGGGTAATAACTAATAAAAAAGTGGCATTGAAATTCATATCAGGATGCCATTTAGACCTAAGCCCCCCTCTAGTTAGGCTCGGGTAAGCTTACGCTGCGTATGGTTGCTGTTAAAATTTAGAGTTCGTCTATTTTGAAGTATTGAGTCTGACTCAACCCGCTGCATTATTATCTCTAATATTATATATTCTTTAAAATTTACAAAATCATGTTTAAGAATGGTAATCTATGTTAAAAGATGATTACAGTAGGCCTGAACTGAGTTTTACATAAATTGGCATGAGCTTGGCTTGAAATTTGTTATCCGTACCTGATATCAGATATTTTATTTCACAATCATTCGCATGATATCCAACAACGTGGACGTGCCGGAGTGGTTATCGGGCATGACTAGAAATCATGTGGGCTCTGCCCGCGCAGGTTCGAATCCTGCCGTCCACGTTTTTTCATTTTCTAACGTGACAACTTTTTCACACTTGAATACTTGATGATTATGTGATCATGTAAATTTTATTATTTTACAATTTTTTTAATAATTACTAATTGATCCCACTTAAACTTCTCACGTCTATCATTTTATATATAATTCAAACTTATTTTTATAAATAATAACAAATATTATTTTATAAAACACACAATTTTAATAACATTAAATAATGATCAAATCGGTGATGATTATTATCAATGTTTTAAAATAAATTGGAAGTTAAATCAGTAAGAAAAGATATTTAAAATTTAAAATTTTTAACTGATATTAAATTGTCATAAAATTAGTTGCAGATTGAATAAAATTGAACAATTTTAAAATGATTAAAAAAGATTATCTTTATTTATAGAAAAATTTTAAGTTTAATTAAAAAATATTAAATAAAAATTAATTGATTTATTTTGATTTATAAAAACTGATTAGTTTATAAAAATTGACTGATTGATTAATTAACTGATTAACTTTTAACAATAAAATTTATTAAACTGAATCAAACTAAAAAATTAAAAAAAGAACCAAAAGTTGATCGTTTCAAATTTTTTATTGTTAAATTATTTGCTCGATTTTTAAAATATTGATTATTATTATAAATGGTTAAAATTATTCTTTTTGTAAAATAAAAAATATTTAATAATGATTATTAATAACACCAAATGATGTTCCTTAATTGGTCCTTTTTTAATTTCCGTTCTATACATAATTTCAAACCTACTTTTTTCAAGTCCACTATTATGATGTGAATCCACTTACGTAGGAACTAACCTGAAATCCAACCTAATTCCTCCGTCGTTGGCGGCTGACAGTAATCTTTAACTAATCGATTCCAGGAAGTCCTTTATTTCTGTCTTTAATGCAGAATCAAGAAGAAACTTCCCACTTGTTAACCATGTCCAGACCAGACGCAAACTACTAAGGAAACAAAGTCAACCTCACTGTCCCTTAATGAGAAGAATCATTTCCACGTACAATAAGGGAATCAAAACACTTCATCGATCACCTCACGAGTGAGCCCTACACATACCCTTCTCGAAACTTAGCTTTCTTTGGTTCGTCGTCAACTTCAACCCCTGACCCCATAGGAAGTTTCCGCCATTTTCCTTTTTAAAATCTTGAAGCCAAAGAAAAGTACGCAACTAGAAAACGTGTGACACGATCTTTGTTTCTGTGTCTCTAGAAACCCTAATAAAATACTCACACCTTCTAGATGATCAAGCCAACCATTCTAGATAGGTGACAAGTTCGTATCAGATTCACCATTAAACTAACCCATATCACTATCAATAACCTTCTGTCCCCTCTTATATAAACTTCCCTCTCCGGCTTTCCATGAATTTGCAGACCATATCTGATAGTCTTTTGTCTTCTTCACAACATAAGAGAAAATGGGTACTAGCTCAAACCCTTATCTGCTTCTCTTGCTGCTTGTAGTAGCCGTCTTCGAGCCTGATAAAGCAAGAATAGTAGCAGAAGCAAGAACAATCTCATTCTTACCTCAAGAAAGTAACAACCTTGCCTACGGGCAATTTTCAAAGATCTTCCCGACTCTAGGGATCGTATGCAAGTGCTGTGATGGTGCTGTCAACGGTGAATGTTCAAGTAAATGGACTGGTTCTTGCCTTAAGCATCGCTGCCTTCCATGGAAGATAGGGTAGCTAGTTGAGGATTGTTTTATTATTCTTTAGATCAGTTTTCTCTTATGCTCTTGAAAGAGTATATTGTAAAGAATTTTGTGATTGTTCTCCACTTTTTTTAGTTTCAGAGAGTTATGGAGTCTCCGATTCTGAATGGGTTCATCAGCTCTGAGAATGATTACTGTCTATATCTATCATTGTGACATTAGAATATGCTATGTTAAGATTTCTTTGTGAGTTGTTTGTAAACTTGATGATAAGTCAGAATACAAGAGATTGCAGTATGAAGCCAGAAATGGTAGCCTAATGTTGCATGGGCCAATTGCCTGACATTAGGACCCAAGAAGTCACAGCTTTGGGTAAAACTTAATTGTCAATGATACTTAGAAACCATCATTACCATAGAGAGCTTAAGGAAATATATACTTTAATAATTTATTGTTAATTTTCTGCAATTAAAAAATTGTTTTTGTCACAATAAATCTTTGAGTCTATTTGATAAATTTAGTTTAAATAATCAATAATGGATTATAAGATAAAGTAAATCTTTGATCTTTAATACTTTGAAAAATTAAAAACATATTTAATATCAATTCAAATTAAATAAATTAAATAATATATAATAAATCTAAAAAGTAGCCCATTCTTGCTTCCTTTTTTAAAATATTGAGAAGTTAAAAGAGCTGTATTTAGGGGTGATAATAAGTTGGTCCGATCAAATTTTTTAAATTAAAAATATAAAATGACGTTTTTTTTAATTATACTTGCTCAGTTCGGATTGTTTCAATTGAAAACACCTAAATTCATTTTGATACTATTTAAACGAGCTTGAGCTAGGATTTAAATTTAATTAAATTTTGAGTTGAGTTCGAGCCACTATTAATACGTGGGTCCATTTTCATCTTTATGGATAACCTTACCCACTAATTTGTGATTTAAAGGAGTAATTGAAATATAATTAGGTCAAAGTTAGCATTTCAAGTCTACAACCACCTTCTTACCTAACATACAATACCAAATAACATCAGCTGAAAGCATAAGCAATCGTCGGCAGAGCTGAAATTGCCCATTGCAAGTTACATATATGGAAACTCAGTCAAGGAAAACATCTTCCCTCTTAAAAGACTATTATGATTAAACATTAATTTTATGAAAGCAACTTCTCTTTTTCTTTTTCTTTTTCTTTTTTTATTAACAATAAAAATAATAATAGATTTAATAGAATCCAAACCTAATTTATTTTTTATGGAACAAATTCAAATTTAATTCAATTCAAAAAGTTTAAGTAATTAGCCTCGTCTAGTCTAAAATTAAAAAAATAATGACTTAAATAAAAATCGACATAAAATTTGATCAAATTTTATTTATTTATTTCGAGTTAAATTGAGCTGTAACTTTTTATTAATTTGACATACTAAGGGATAAGATTACTGAATTCACACCTTATAATTTAATAAGATTTTTATTAGGAGGATGTTGTTATTGTTGTTTTACATCTCTCATGATGCCTTTAGGCAAATTCCATCAAGAGTAGAAGTAATGTCTCCTCATCGTTTGGCTCATAGTTGATAAGAGGATTGTGGCATGTTTGCAAAAAAATAAATAAATTAAAGGATAAAAACCAAAACGTTTTAAAAAAATTAACTAGTGTAGTGTTTTGGGGTATAAAACTCTTTGCTTGTCTCGGTGGATGAGCTCCGTGACTGTCATTAGAGGCTCTTAGAGAATATGCAATCCTGAACTGGCTAGGATGGCAATTTGAGGCTAGATTATTTGTACACTAATTTCCTTCATGATGTACGTGCTAAAATTGCATCTCCCAATTTCATTGGATTATTCACGAGTACCTGTCACCAAAAAATTCTCATCAGATAAAGCTATATGGGATGAGAACGTACAAGATGTTTATAACTTTTAAGAAATCTACTTCTACGGTGACTCGTCTATAACCCAATGTCCAAGCTAAAGTAAGACCTGGTTGGACTCCCCACAGTTCTGCAGTTAGTAGCGAGCTCCTTCCAATGTGCTGGATAAACCCACCGCACCACTGACCATGCCAATTTCTAATTATCCTCCCAGCAGTAGTAATGTTAGCTCCTTGTTTGACTGCTCTATTTGTGTTTAACTTGACCCAGTCTTCTAGTAGTTTTGTCCACCAAACTAAACTACCTACGGGTAATCCTTGTGTTTGAAACATACATCTTTCTACTACCCTTGCCTTTTCTATCCATTTTACGTACTCCATAACGGCTCTGTTACCTTCTTTTGACCAAACAAAGTTAGCTTCAAAAACACTTTTGTTTCTTTGGTGCTACAAAAACCAGCAGGCTACTCCAGAGATAGAAGCCCAGTCAATCTGCCTCATCTGAGAGTGTTTCGTAAGGTTGGATTTCACCCACCTCCTCTTATCTTGTTAAAAGAAATTCGTATCAATCATCTTTGGAGGAAATTTTTCCCATAAAGCTTTTACTCTCGGACAATCCCAAATGACATGTAGAGTAGATTCTTCTTATCTACAGATGTGACAACTGCTATCCGCAATGATATGATGTGCCACTCTTTATTAATTAGTCATCAGTTTTTTTTAGGCCCTTCCCATTTTTAAATTAAATCTCAGAGGCTATTATTCATATCTTGTTAGTTTATGCCCTTGCAGCCAAATTATTTTGGTTGTAAATAATTTGTATGACATTATTATTAATTAATCAAAGGCATTCTTTATTTCTATGAATTTGTTAATTATTGGATTATTATTCGTAAAGATAAAAATCCTTGGAATAATTAATGTGTAATTGAAATTATGATGAGATCATAATTATGAGATTCAATATACACTTAAGTATTATTCCTAAATGTTCTTAATTGTAGTTTCTTCAAGATTGGATATTGTTGAAACCGTAAAATTAGCACACATTATGTTTCTTTCTTATGAAGAAAATAATTGATCTCTTTAATTAAAGTATAGAGATACTTAAACTAATGTGTGGGTGATTATTAGAAAATAAATCACTGAACTGACCCGATTATGAGAATTCTAAATGGAATATTACTTATGTGTCTATGGACTATCTCATAATGATGGTTGTATAATTAATCCTTCGACTTGAGATTACCAAGGTATCTAGTATGGAAATTACTGTGTTTTGATGCTATTTATTAATCGTCCTAGGATAGTTCTGTCGGTAGTAATTGGACACAGTATGAACCATATGTAGATAGTTGAGTATGTAACACCCAAATATCCCCTGGGAGGATATGTGGATGCCACTCAAGACAGAACAAACAAACCGAAACATTTATCAGACATGTGTTAATAATATACATCTCATAATTTCAGAAAGAAATTCAAAGAATATTTACAGGCCCAAAAGTGTAACTAAAAACATGTTCACCATAAAAACAGACTCCTTTGGCCATTGCGGTTGACTCGTCCCAGTCTTTAATCTCCTC
>JANZLC010000004.1:28437932-28453445 GCA_026413385.1 Erythroxylum gracilipes
CAATTGACCCACATCACAGGAGATGAAGCGAGAGAGAGAGAGAGAAGAAGAGAGAGTTTGGGTTATAATTGAAAAAATTAAAAATTTGAATATTTTATTGTCATTTTTTGAAATTGATACTATAATTATAAAATTGAGCAAATTTTGAAAATTTTTAATTAATCCAAAGGATAATTATAAACTAAGTATTTAAAATAAATTATTTTATTAGTAAATAATTTAAAATTAAGTAATAGATTATATTAAATTAATTCTTTTAAATTTATATTTAAAAAGATTTAAAAGGTAAAAATAGTCCTAAACTATTTAGAAATTAAGTAATTAGTTAAATCAATTTTTTTACTTGGTAAACTAATTATTTAAAATAATATAAATTAGGATTTGATTGAAGACCACATTTTTAGAAACAATGGAGAGTTATTAATCTAGTAATTTTCATAATTACCATATTTATTAAATTATAATAATTAAAGAAGTTGGTGGTGGCCTTCATAACTTGCACGATCGTACCGTGTATATCTGAAACTTTTCCGCAAGGGTCCCACTAACATCAAGAAGATAAAACGATAAGGTCATCATTTACGTATCACAGTACGAGATCAGAAAGTCTATTAAATATATATAATTTAATAAAATAGGGTTAGAACATAATAATTACAAGAGAGAATGTAATATGAGCATAATATAATATCAAAAGAAAAATAATAATTAACTTTTAAAATCATATAGATTAAATTTAAAACATTTATGATTATTTATTAATTAATTTTTAATTTCTTAGTTTAATTTAATTTAATAATTTTTATTATTAGAAATTAATTATTTTATTAATTAATTAGTCAATTTTTATAAATAAAAATTGATTAATTTTATTTAATAGCATAAAATTTGTCTTTTTAATCAATTTTTAAATTCTTTAAAATTATTAAAATTTAAATCAAATTTATAATAATCTAATAATGATTGGATCTTTTAAATCTTAAATATTTTATTTTGTCGGTTTAACTTTTAGTTGATTATTAAAAAAATTAACGAGTTATTATTGAATTAAAAATATTTAAAATTTAATATTAAATATTTTTTGGGAAAAAGTTAAAAAAGAAGAAGTTTAGTTTCCTTTTCCAAAAAGTTTAAGTTTTGAGTGTCTCACCTCATTCGCTGTACCCAAAAACAGCCAAAGAAAAAACAGAGGGAAGAAAAGTCAAGATTCAGTTCAGGTGCAGGGAAAAGCCAGATGACTCAAGTGGCGGTAGTTATGATTATCCATTAAAACTAACTCGCGCCAGTAAAACGTTGGAGGGTTGTTATCAAATCTCAAGGTTTCGAACTTAGGATTAACCCATCAGTTAGTACGTGGCAAACATGTGGTGATCTGTCGACAAGTCCAAGCACGACGAGAAACAGAAATGGAAAAAGAGAGAGATCTTCGGCGAGAAATAGGAATTTCACATCAACATCGTATAGTAATATTGTACAACTCTCTCTCCGTTTGTTGTTGCGATTCCAACTTCACCTTATAAATTGGGGATTCATTTTCTTCTCTACAAAACAAACGCTCTCTAGTCTCTTCTCCTCTTCACGTGTCTTCTCTTCTCTTCTCTTCTTCTTATCGTTTCACATCTTTTTCCTCTGTTTCCCTCTGTCTGTTTCCTCAAGAAAGTTGTCATCTTCCCTCTATTTTCTTGACGGTGGTGTCGGTCTGACCGTCGTGACATTTGTTTATATACAGCCCAATATCGTATTGGTTTTGCAGGGTGTGATTTTTAGCAATACACGTAGTTTTAGAAAGACGGTCTGTGTTAATGGATAGAAAGACGCAGCAAGTTGGCTCCTCTGCTTCATTCACTTCTGAGTTGTTTGGTTCCAAGGAGTCCTCTGCTTCTCCGGGGATTTTCGGGTCTATTTTTCCACCGTCTTCGAAGGTATGCTTTGCGTTTGTGTTCTTTTGGTTTCTGGGTTTTGTGAGCTTTTATTTCAACTTTCTTTGATATAATCAATGGAGTTGCTCTTGAATCAATTATTCTAGTTTGGCCTCTCTGTATTCAGTGATTGGTGAACAGTCGAGGTTATTGATACTTCAGTTTTGAATCTTTTCTCTCATCTTTATCCTGGGATTCTATGTATGAGTCTTGATGCTTTTAGATTTTTATTCTCACGAATCTTAAACTGTCAAGATTGACCAAGATTGATTTTTTTCTCACAATTGAGATTATTTACATGATTCGAAGTCTCTGCTGGTGTTTATGGGTTCAAAGTATGATGTTTCTATTTTCTAATTTCTGTGCTGATTTAGGTGGCAGGAAAAGAAATGGTTGGGAGAAGGCAGGATCCTGCAAACGATACTTGGAACACCAAACATGAAACTGAAGGTTATTATATTAACAGCGTAGGCTTGCCTATGTTTTTCCTTCAGTTAGTTATAATTCAAGTACTCTGTTTTGTCTTGAAATGCTGTGTTCTCAATGTTTACTGTTCTGTTTTCGAGAATACGAGTAGAAAAGATTGAGCTGAGAAGAAAAATGGAAATCTTTATGTACAGAGGTCTATTGCTGCTTTAGATTTTCAATTTGTTCAATGTAATTCTGCCTAAGTTTTCAAATACACATGCTCAGATGGTACCTCGAAGAGTAATGAAGGAGAAAGTCAGAACACAGCAAGTAGAGATGTGAATTCTATTTATCAGGAGCAAAGAGTACAACAACCATGCCACCTTAGTTCTTCAATCTACTATGGTGGTCAAGACATCTATAACCATCCACAGAACTCGTCGGCCTCCACTATGAACTCAATGGTGAGTAAATCATGCAATAGGTTACATATCCTTGCGAAATCTTCTTATAAACACGTCATAATTTGGGAAGATCGGCATATCAGATGTTTACGAACTTACTTTACTAATGAATTCCATAAACCTAGGTGATTTTGTTGCTTTTATGGCCCTTAATATTGTTTACAACAATAAAAATTGGAATTGTAATGCCATCAACACCAAGAAATTGGGAAGTAGCAACTACTTGCAAGCTGTACAGAATTCTCTGGCTATATGAAAATGATGATAGGTCTGAGAAAGAAGAACTCATTAAAAGGCATAATGATCTCATAATATCAAAATTCAACAAGTTTGTTCTATCAACAGTTCAAGATGGATGCAACAGAAGATGATACAGGAAGTGCTTCAAGAGGAAACTGGTGGCAGGGTATGGTTTCCTTTTTGTTAATCTTTCTCCGGATAAGGCATTATCGAAATGTATTTGCGGCCTAACTTTATCTCCTCTTCCTTTTCTTCCTCCAGGATCTCTCTATTACTAAGGTTTCACCTGAAAGCAAGGCATATACTCACCTAGGTATTGCCTACATTCTTGAAGCGTAATTTAGTGTTGAAGCTTCTGTGAATGGACTAATGAGTATTGTTATTCTGGCTTAGCTGTAGTATTAGCAGATAACCATCCATCGAACATTTCAGATCCTGTTCGCAGATTTATCTAGCGCTTCGGGTTACTTATGATGTAGTGCGAAAGCAGATAACGTTCAACTGGAACCTATTGCTAATTGACATTTTCTTCCTTAAAAAAACCGAACTATATACCCTTTCCTATTTAAAAAGTTGTTACTTTTAATCCCTTTCTTATTCTTATATTACTAATTCCTGAACCCGTGCCTTGCAGGTATACTAGACAGGGAAGCAGCGGCATCTATCTTTTGTTTCGAAGATAGGAAATTTCAGTAGTAGTAGCAGTTGGCTGGTTAACTGTTGGGTACTTACAGCCAAAAAACCACATATATCTTTATGGAAAAACCATCATCCTTTTTTGGTGCTTCTTTTGTGCAAATTTATATTGTAAAAGATGTTGAACTTGATCCTGTATTTGAAGTTTCACTGAGGACTTCATTAATAATCCATTGATGCTTTCTGGTACTTTTAATATGTTCTTGTTCTTGTTTGATTTACTCTTTCAACATCTGTTCCCATTAAAATGCATTGAACTTGATCCTGTGATGTTCAGTATATGCAATTTACTTAAGAGATCATAGGTTTATCAGAATTCTGCAGAAAGCAAATGGAGAAATTGTAAGTTAGTTTCTACTGCAACTTTCTGTATGGTTATTTTACTTCTGAGACGTTGTAGAGACTAAATAAGAATTGAAGAAAGATCTCAAATTGATCTTGCATATATCATCACAAAAAACAAGTGATCACATTATGATTTTTAAGTACACTGAACTTGGAAAGGGAATGATGATGAAGCAAGTTGAGTGATCCAATGGAAGGAATGAAAACTATGCTAGGAGCCAGAAATTTTTCTGGGTTTTGGTATTTAGAACATAGCCTGCATTTTGGCCCTTTTTCTGGACTCCTACACAGGTGCAATTGCATTTCTCGATCAAGTATTGTGCTATGTCGAAACCTCTTGTTCCTGAACCTCCTGACCTCCTATATGACCTGAATCATTTATGCAGATTCAAAACATTGGGTGAAACATAGATGATAAAGATGAACAGCTTTGCAGAAATAATCATCTTAGTTACAGAGAATAAAAGAACATAGATTTCTCAGGAAATGATAAGGATTATGAATATACCCTAATAACACATTGGAGAGACTTCGTCTTTGTCCGACGATAAGAAGATCGACTCCTATGGATTTGGTCTGAACAAGGATAGCTTTTGCCTTGTCTTTAACTTCCAACGGCATTCTCTCTACACGAACACGAAGTTTTGGGTGGACAACCTCACACAACTGCTTCATTTCTTCCAGAAAATCAACCTCACCACCACCACCAGCAATATGAGCGGAACCACCACCGTCTGCGACGGAGTTGTTGGCAATCATATAGACATAAGAAACACCGGACCTTCTAAGGAACGTGAACGTATCTCTCCACGAACTTGGGTTGGCAATGTGGATCAATATCAACTCATCATTCTCAAGAACTACATGGGATAGTGCATATTGAAGTGCACCTGCTGATTCACGAGTAGGGTCTGCTACCACCATGACCTTCCTCGTTGGTTGTGGGGTACCATTTCCCATGGCCTGTCGCTGTTAACCAGCAACACCAAACCAACATCAACGTACGTATTTGATAAGTACGCCATGTAATAATATTGTCAAGGTTCGTTTATGGGATTGAAAGATCTTAACCAACAACAGATTGTTAATTAGCCTTCATCTTGTGATCCACAAAACTGTTGAACATTATAGATTTCTGCTAAAAACTTGGAGGATTCGTTGTACCATATACTAAACTTAGGAGGGTTACATTAATTTCCTAGAAGCATAGGCAGGAGACTTGGTCAAAGCTTCGTTATGTTACAAAATTCGTTTCTTTTTAGCTTCTTCAGGTCCGTCCCTGACAATGTTTTCAGAAACATTGTCTCGACTAAGTATTCAGAATTCAGGTCATGGAATTCTCAAATGGCAGAATTCGATCTTCTTCTTTTGTCTTCAAACTGTCCCGTATCCTGAGCCTAACACCAACAATTTGTGGCTTATTATCTTCTAATCAGTAACTTGACTCACCAATTCCCTTAAAAGTCCTTATCAGTGAATCTGTGGGAGGATACCTTTCCAAGGGTTGGTTAAAGACTGGTTGTTACATTTAGATATCTTAAGCTGAGGACAAAGATTCTTCAGCCACATTTTTAACATCTTTCGTGTCAGATTTTGATCTTCTGATGAATATCTGTCTTGCGTGGCCCACGTTGGTCTATCACTTACGTTGGAATTTTCAGTTATGTCAGAACCTCTGTTATTATTACAGAAACTTGCAGAGTTTTTGAAGTTATATTCAGGATATGATATTGAATCTGAGAGCTTTTATTAACACTAGTAGTAGAACAGACAACTAAGCTTTGTAAGGCACTTCATGCTCTATCCATGGAAGCCGTGGCTTTCCACTCTAGCTTTATACTCCATTATGGAACAGTGTAAGCTGCAAAAACCATAATCACGATAATCTTAAGACAAGATCTTCTGTCGAGTTTTATGGTGTCTTATTCTGTCCCGTGAATCTCAGTTATTTATTTATACGGATTCCGCGTAGGCCTCGTATAAATAAATACAGAGCCCGCATAAATGAATTGCTGAGATTCATGAGACAGAATAAGACACCATAAAACTCGACAAAGGATCTGAACTCAGATAATCTTAGTTATTATTTTAACCCACGAAGCAATGAATCTATTTATACTATCTCGACAGAAACTGACCTCAACACTTGTACCCCTCAGGAAAATCAGAAATGTTGCATCTTTTGGGAATGGTAATGGCGATTGCAGGTTTGAATCCTGCAGCCTTGGCGGTGTTTGAAAGAATTGCAGCACAGAGACAGCTCGGGTTCTTTCCTATTCTCTTCACCTGAGTGCAGCAACTGCTGCTCATGTCGGCGTTCGGGTCCCGAGCAGCCATTGCACATTTGCACATGGAGCAAGCTTCGTTGCTTCATCATCTGGTGTCGATGATCTTCCACACTCTCCAGCTCCGTTCACTTGTTCAACAACACTCACAACAAGCACAAGCATACCCACCAGGCACATCGATTTGATTAAAGCCACCATTTCTATATTTGCACAAACACAATAGTACAAGTAATCTTCGATCTTGGAATGCATAAACTAAGCTTACATGGACAGCTTTTTATGCTGTAAAAAAATGAGCTCTTATGGTGCTTGTGTTGTGTCTTCTTCTTCACTAATCAAATGGATCTATCACTGGAACAAAACAGTACATACATTATTGTACTATAATCATATTATAATACAATCTTATCTTCAGATGTTAGAAATCTCCAATGACACACAGGACCTTCTCCAATCAAGCTAACGTGTATCCCAAGAAAAGACCCTTCTTTTTAATGTAATCAGATCAATGTAACCAAAGGTAGCATGATTATAACTCCAGTTAGGGTTGTCATCTCTTTTTACTTAATGATTAAAGAATGATTAATCAAAATAACTTCGTTTTTATTCAAACTCGAACCTAATCAATCTGACACATCTGACTTGACTTATGGTCATCCTTATTCATATCTAACCGAACCCTACCATTCCATTGTATGGTATTTTATAATCAATAATACCTGGTTATCAAATGGCACTGTAATTTGCTTATGTGAGAAATGAGTCGTCTCCATAGTGACAAAAAGCACAGTCATCACAGGGCATTTGGTCTAGTGGTATGATTCTCGCTTAGGGTGCGAGAGGTCCCGAGTTCAATTCTCGGAATGCCCCATCTGTTGGAAATTTTCTTTTCCCCATCCTCAGGAACAGAACATTTTGATTTTGGTACTGTTTGACAAATGATGTAATGAAGAGTGAAAGAATGACATTACCAGATAAACTCATTCTCGTTACAGAAGTCTTGTTAGTATATGCTAATAACCTCCAAATAACAAGGAGCAACTAAATCCTCCTATGCTGCCTAAAAACATGTAATATAAATCGTGTTCCTAAGCTTATTTCTCTAATTTTAAGTCCTGAAGTGAGCAGATAGAGATTGAGCTGATTGCTTCTCTCCTGCATTCCAAATTGAAACAAACTTCATCAGGAGACATGGATGCTTTTGCAGTTGGGTTACCTGTCACCTCTTTTGGATCTCCACATCCTTTTCCTTTTATATCAGTGCTGATATAATCTGTCAAAACCCTTTTCACATTCGAACCTTGCTGAGCAATTCTTCCACTGGCAACGAAAGTCGATCTACCTCCCTTATCGGGGCTAATCAGATGGCCTGGCGAAAAGTTTGGTGTTGTGAATGCTGTCTTATATGGAGTGATTGAGGTTGGTTGCAGGTATGGAATGGAAACACTTCTTTGTGCAATGACACTGATATTGGAGATGGATGAGAATTGGTTTGAATGCTTTGTCAAATTGTCCACGTGGAGCAGGTCGTCTATACGAGCAATTATGTTGAAAGCCAAGCTCTCCAGCACCCTCGAGTAGCTCTCCAAGATGGATTTCCCAACATCCTGATTAAGATCATAAATTTGCTTTAGGAAATGTGATATTCAATGAACATAACTTTGCATTATTTCACCACAGAAGAACATAAACCTTGTTGCACTGGATTTTGCTCATGTCCAAGGTTGTCTGAGGAAGACCAGGGAACTTCTGCTTCAAACAAAGCAGGAGGCTTTCTGCTCGATCAGCAAGCAATTCCCTCTTATCTGCATCAACCATCAGTTCCTTGACCAATTCCCATGATGTCTTTGAACTGGAGCGAGTTGAGCTATTAGTAAGCTTCGGGTTAGTTCTTTTGTGCCACAGATAGATCGAAGCCTCCACTCTGTTGGCAAGTTCTATAGCTTGATGCTCAGAAGTTAGATCAAGGCAAGCAAGTAAACATTCTGGTGAAAACTGATCCGAAGAAATGTAGCGGTAGATAAAATCTCCTAAGCTTGCTCTTCCATTCTGAAACCAAGGTTGGAGCAAAAAGTCATTAGTAAGAGTTCCTTTTTTACTCCATCACGTCTTGTATACAATAGCTCAATTGATACCTTTGGAAGGGAATCCATAAAGGATTCAGGAACTTCCATATCAGCTAATGTAGCACTGTTGATAGCCATGGCAGCTTTCAGAATTTGGTTGGTACATTCCCGTTTGTGTTGCAAATGCTTCCTTGAGTTCTCATTAAGACCAACAGGAAGGACTCGAGGCATTGGCAGCCACCACTTCCCCTCTTGACGTTGAAGGGATCGTCGAAAAGAAGAAGAACCATCAGCTTCTGGGGCTAGAATCCCTTGATCTACATACCAGAACTCTTTATGCTCAAAACTGTCTAATATTTCCTGCCAAAGAAGAAAAAGGTGTTACATCACGGTGACTTCATAAAAATGTAGAAATTATGTGAATCGACGAACTTATCCTGCATCTTACAAGAAGCATGTTATCCAATTTGCGCAGAGCTGGAAGATTTATGTAAAGATCTGCTCTTGGTCTGCAAGTCATGACCTGGAGAAAAGCATAGAAAGGCAGTGAGAAAACTGAGCAAATCATCCAATCATCGTATCCTTAAAAGGATTAAATCATCTCCTGATCCTTTCCATAAATACTTTAGATACAATTCGTATGTAATGAGTAGTTACTTGCAAGTTTTGAAAAGAAATTAGAGTTTAATCTCAGGCAACAGCAACTGAACTTTTAAATGCAACATGAAGGTTCTACTTAATTTTCATCAATCTCTTTATCACAGCCCAAAATTTGCATGTAGATTGGACATTCAACCTGGTAGAGTTTGTTAAAATTCTGGCAGGTAACTTTATTGAGAATTCCGGTAAACGAAATCAGAATGCGAAAGAAACGGAGCAGTACATTAAGAGGAGTGCAAAAGTCCGCCAGCAAAGGCACAATCCAAAGATAAAAGAGAGAAAGAAAAGCAAGCCTACCTCAAGTTTAGATCCATCTGGAAACGTCTGCCAAGAAGGTATCAATTCCACAATATGCTCACTGACACAGAGAAGCCATTCCATCTCTCTTCGCCACATCACTTTCTTCTCAGGTGGCAGAGGTTCCAATCTCCACAGTTGTCCAAATAGAGTAGCTACAGAAACAGACATTTAAAAAAGGATATAGACTTGAACTCCAATCTTGAAGCATAAAAAGAAACTAAAGTGAATGCTGAATGAACCAGGTAAGTAGCATACCACATAGATTAGTGATGGCATTTGAAATAGCCAATGCTGTGCTAACCCCATTACCAGAACCTGACATATCTTCTCCAAGCAACAATTTTGCAAACCTTTCCTTCATCATATCCATCTCTATGACACCATCTACAATGTGCCTCATGAAGATTTTGTTTCAATTAATCATATAACCACAAATACACATCCAAAGAAGATAATAGAGCATTACCTGAGATTGAAGAGACTTGTTTCTGTAACTTCATTTCATCCGAATGGAGTTTCTCTCCACTACTAGTTGCACCGTTTTTACCTGTACAGTTAGGAGATTCTTCCTTCTGAATAGGCCAACCCAATGAAGGAGGCGAAGATGAGTCCTCCTCGGAGCTAATATGACTATGTTCCTCGCGCACTGTAGCTTCAGATGTCAAAATATCAGAGCTTGATCTGCTTTCTCTACCCTTCTCTTCAATCAAGTCCCCAGAAGTCTGCATTTCACCTACATTATGATCAAAGCTTGCATCTCTCTGGTCAGTAATCGCATTAGTGCTCTCCATCAAATTCTCCACCTCAACCTCTTCTTCCAGGAACCCAGGCGAGTCATGAAAAACAGAGTTGTTCACTACCATACCATGAAATTCCAATCCTTTCAAGCGCAACCCATTTGGCAAACGAGCTTTGTCACGCAAGTATCGCAGAGATTTCGAGACCCACAAACCCCACAAGGGAAATGTGTTGGGGGTATTGAAAGTCCTAACCTTTACTCGTGGCACAGGAAGCTTGAACAAGCAATGTAGTTGTCCTCGTTGTTGTTGGGTTGTCTCTATTTCTTTCTGGAGGGTGAAAGCTCTATCCATAAGGCCTCAACCATTGTCCACTCCTGTGGGGCAAAGAGTGAAGAAAGATGGATAAATGTAGTTTTCTTTTAACCTGTTAAAGAGCCCCTCATATTCTTAGCCATGATTACTGAAACTTGCTTAGGCACATGACGTGAAAGTGACACAGAAAGGCTCCTCTTGATGACCTCATTAGTTTAAGCTCATTTTAAGGAAACAGTCAAGAAAAGCTTAAGAGGCTCTTGCTTGGTTTTTCTGCTTCAGTTTTTGCTTAAACAAGGCTCCTAAATGATAAAAAAAAGAACATGGAATTCGTGTAAACCACACATCTCCTAACATTGTACTCCTTTCTTAGCCTTAATCATTCTTGTTACATACCGAGGCATCCTAGGTTTTCGATTGAAAAGGACTACTCTGCCCTCTTCGTGTACATGAATAGTAAAAATTCAATGCCAAAATTTACTGATATGATATGACACTTGAGTGTGTCTTCACTTACACTTCGTTTATAGCTTGTGAGAGGAGAAAGCGAACAATTAGTACACTTTACCAATACTTGCACTAGAACAAACATATCTAGTAACAGGAATAGTATCCAAATCACTATCGTAATTTATCTTAATCGTAGCTATATTGCTCGTGATTGCATTCATTCATATGATTATTGGCAACATTAGCTTTCCTGGATCTGGTGAGCGATGAGACCAAGATAGAAAGCAGAAGAAACAAAGAGGCAGAGAATGAGAAAATCTGAAGTCAGAGTAGTTGCAGAGTGACAGGAAGATGATAACAGAAAAAGGGTTTGCTTGTCTTTGGCTCCTACATCAGTAAACCAGGAGATCCACATACTGCTTGGAAGATATACCTGTATCTCAAGGGCATTGGAGTAAATTGCGGAATAGTGATAGGGTACAAAACTACAACTACCTGCTGACACTGTCGGGTATATATTCTCCTGCTATGTACAAAATCATGCAAGACAAGGAGCGACGGGAAACGGGCATTAGATCTTAGTACCACTTAACCTGCTCTAGTACTGATTTCATCTCAAAACCAAGTAGTTTTACTTTTGTTTATATATAAAACGACATTGTTTTTGGGTAAAAATAGGGTTGAGTGAGGATAAGTGGTACAAAAGATCTAAATCCAGCAAAATATGCATCTTTGTAAAAAAATAATTAATAAATTACTAAGGTTTAATTTTTTAATCAAATAATTTAAAATAAAAGATTATTTCCACTATTATTTCATTATTGTGACTGATAGAAGAATATAAAGAGTTAAAAATTCGACATGTAAAATGGTTACATAACATTTTTTCATTTAATTTTGGATATTAGGAAGGTGATTATATTTTAAATATATAATCAAAAGACTCCAAAATTATATTAAATAAAACCAAAGGATCACATAACTCTTTTAAATATATGTCTTTACTTATTATGTAAATTATATCAACAAAAATAATATTTTGAACAATATTTTAAAAATCAAACTGGAGGTTAAATCGGTACGACAAAAATTTTAATGTTTAAAAAGTTCAACCGGTATTAAATCATCCTAAAATTGGCTAAATATTGAATAAAATTAAAAAATTAAAATATGATGAAAAGAAATTGTTCTTAAACATCGAAGAATTTGAAGTTAAATTAAAAAATTTTGTTTAATGAAAATTAATTAATTTAGTTTGGTTTATAAGAATTTATTAATTTATAAACATTGACCAATTAATTAATAAACTTATTGGTTTTTAACAACAAGAGTTATTGAAATATATTGAACCAAAAAATTGAAAATTAAATCGACAAATTAAAAACGTAACTAAAAAGTTGGCCAATTCAAAGTTTTTATAGTTAAATCGGCCAAACTGGTTCGATTTTTTCACCATTTATTTTGAATTAAGTTGTCATATTTATAAAATTTTAAAGATTTAATTAAAAATAGATACTAAAATTGAAAAAAATTAAAAAAGTTGATAATTCGTTTTTCCTTCCACATTAGTGAGCCTTTATACTATTTTAAAATCAGTTTTAGCTAGAAAATGTAGTTGAAGTAGACTTGCATCACAAACTATACATGAAGTAAAACAAAGGTAAAGATATGAAAGGTGGCTAACAATGGAATGATAGTCAAAATGACATTGAAGACTTGTAGGTGAGGCCCTATAAAAATAAACGAACACCATAACACCCTTTTTGCTCTTAACCATGATAGTAAAATTAGCTTTTCAAATTTCAAAAATTACAAGTTTAAATTACGTCAAATTTAAGAAAAATGACATAAAAGGGTTAAATAAGTCTTTACTATTAATATCGGTATTACTTTAAACTTTAATATTACTAAAATAGTACTCATTACATCTTGATTAGAGAATAAAAGTGATAACGAAGATAACGATAAGAATTTGTTTAGATATTTTTTAAAACGGTAAGGTAAAAATTACACGTTTAACCAATATTTAAAAAGATTAATTTTGAAATTAAAAACTATTAAAACTTAACTTTTAAGCTTTATGGTTTTATTAGTATTATTTGGTTAAAAGTGCATTTTCTACTTTAACGTTTACAATAAAATACAACTTGAACCTTTACATTTTGAAGTGTTCAAATTGGATTTTAACGTTTTCAAAACGTTCAACATAGATCTTAAATAAATGAAAAAGTTAACGTACTCAACTCTCTGTCAGTTAAATATTATGTCAATAATTACATGATAATAGTTTTATATTTTTTAAATAAAAAGTTAATTTTACTGTCACATAATTATTAATTAGTTTTTTAATTATTCATAAGTGAATTCCACTTCTTATATATGTAACAGTGAGGTTTACTTTTTATTTAAAAAATAAAAATAATGTTAAATCAGTATTAATGTGATATTTAATTGATGGGAAGTTATTTCCGTTAAGTTTTTAGTCCACTTAGTATTTGTTTTGAATGTTTTAAAAACGTCGAGGTTTAATGCTTCGAAATGTTAGGGTTTGTTCGATATTTTGTTGTTAACGTGGAGGTTGATAATAGAGACTATTTAAAAACTTTTTATGAAATGTTAAAAGATATTTGATACCTTTTACATTTAAAAAATTAATTGACTGATAATAATATATACATATTAAAAAACATAATCTAGATTGAATCAATCATTTAATTTTGAATCACTAACCATAACTTAATTGAAACACGTAATTTATAAATCATTATCCCTTTGTAAAAAAAAAAGAAAAAAAAAGAAACCCTTTTAAGCGTATCCCTTCAACCTTTTTTTGTAACTTTCCTTGCAAGGCTTCAGGTTTTAATACAATAAGATCATTTTGCCGGTTGGTCCAACCGAAGCATACATTTTGGTCCCTCTTTATGCTTCTGATGTTGACTGCTCATTTGAAGGGACGTAGAGGGAAGGCAAAGACCTCACTTCCAAGCTGACGAGACATAAAAGAAGAGTCGTTGCTTATAAGCTTCTTGGGCTATAATTACTAGTTCTTGTTATAAATGCTGGTTTTGAACAAAATCGTGAAAGAAGTTAATAAGGGACGCTACTGTTTCAAGATATGTTTGAATTTGAACTCTCATTCCATCTTCTTATTCATTATTGTAAGTAAGGTGGCTCCAATGGAATTACCAAATTCAATCTCAAGTCCAACATGTGTACTCAAATTTTTCGTTGTAGAAATGATGGCATCTTGTTTTGGACTCGGTTAAAAGTCAATAGATAAAGTTTGAGTTAATCACAAATAACAATAAAATTCGATTGGCTCAATTTGATTTGGTTCGGTTTTTAGTCGAACTTGGACTTAATGGCCCGTCTCAAGTGTTGACTCGAAAAGTCCAAAGAACTCCATCATCTAATAAAAATAACATCATTTTGAATAAGTTTATCCAAGATGGCATTATGTTGATCTTAAATTAACAAATTTTAAGATCAAAATATGTTGTTTTAAAAATATTTATTTAAAATAATATCGTTTTAGATAACTTGCTCGGATTCATGCTCAAGTTTGAGCCATGTGATGCAAATTTACCTAAGTCTCGAGCCAAGCCAAACTGTATATTTTTTTAAAAAATCAGCCCAACCAAATCCAACCCATTGATATTCTTATTACCACCAATGATACACGTGCTTGAATTTAAGGTCTATCTGTTTTTTATTTTTATTTTTTAAATTCAGTAAAATAAAAAGATTTATTTGTTTGAGTTTTTGTTTTTATTTTTTAAGTTTTTAAAAATTATAAAATTATAAAAAGTAGTTTTTATTTGTTGTTTCCATTTTTTTAAGTGATATGATTTACTGTTAACTAAATATATATTATTTAATTATTTAATATAAAAATTTTAATAAGAATTATGAATAATTTAATTTTACTTAATAATTTAATTTAATTCCTTTACTTAAATTAAACAAATTATATTTAATAATTATTAATAAATATAATTAGGTCTAAAATATCTTCAAAACATATACATTTCAAACAAAATTTTATTTAATCACTAAAATTAGTTTAAAATAAATATTAATTTATAATAAAAATTTAAAATTTAAATTTTTTAATTAAAAATAAAATAACTTTATTAATAATTTTGTTGATAAATATTATAATAGAGATTAAAATAAATTTATTTAACTAAAAATAATTTATCTTTAAGTTTTATCTAATATGTAATTCAGTGATAAAAACATAAACATTAACAATCAAATAAGATTTCATTTTTATTTGAAAAAAAGCATAAACTAAAAAAACAAAAATTAAAAAATACGACAAAAAAATAAAAGTGAAATTAAACAGTCCCTAAATCAAGAGTTCTTATTTTTTTACAGTAAACATTATTCTAAGGTTTACATTGCTAATGTTGCGTTTGGTTATTATTTTTTACAGTAAACATTATTCTAAGGTTTACATTGCTAATGTTGCGTTTGGTTAGCGTCTTCAGCAGACAGGGGCGGAACGGGACGAGACAGGACAGGACAGAACAGAACAAAAATTGAAGACAGTAGGATGTTTGGTTGCTGTGAACAGAACAGATATTTTTGTTCTGTCCTTAGTACAAAAATGTGTTTGGTTG
>JANZLC010000004.1:28486056-28496801 GCA_026413385.1 Erythroxylum gracilipes
CAAAGATGTAATTCGCGTATGAAAACAGAGGATGAGTACTTACTAATTGCAGAAAACTTCGACAGAGCGTAAATATTGTTTTTTGATGAAGAAGTTTTTCGGTGAAGATGAAGAAGAAAAAAAACTAGCCAACGTCTGATATTTATCAACTGATAACGTGGGTTTCTAATTTTCAAACCAACCAATCCGTTTGAATCACGTGGGTAGGTCCAAATAGTATTAATTAACTTATGATTTCCGGAATCAACTATATCCCAGAAATTCCAGACAATTCCAAAAATTCACCAAAAATTTCTTCATAAAATATAACTTTCAAATAAGTGTTCAAAAAAAAAAATACTAATACGTCACCAACAATTTCTAAAAATCATTGAAGTATCAAAAAATTAAAAAAATTATTAATATTGTCCGAATAAATCTGAAGTTCTATGACAAATAAGTACTTCAGTACTTATATAATATGCTCAATATATTAATATTGTTCGAATTCCTCTGTTTTAAAAAAAAAGTGTGTGTGCCATAATAAGGTATCAGACAAGATTGTTAGGCATTTTAGGTAAGTAAACTAAAAAAGAAAAAACTGGTCAGAGGTATCTTTATCTTAAAACACATGGTTTAGGGTTACATGCAATTTTCAATCCAATTCCTTTTGCTTTGCTTCTCAAATCAATAAAAGGAAAGGGGAACTCACCAACCCAACAAAACCAGCGTTAAATCTCAACCCTTGGTTTTGACTGATGAAGAAAAAGGATCATGATGGTCTCTTACCCTGCCATCTTGATCTCCCTGAAAAGGGAGTCTGGGCATGTTCACTTCAGGGATGCAATGGAACGAGTAACTAGTTCAGTATCCTGTCACCTGTGTACACAACCTATAGACAATGACCTTAAAGCCTCGGGAGTATTTTTTATTAACAATTAATTTTATATATACCATTTATTTATCCAAATGTACTTATATAATATGCTCAATAATGACTATAAATTGAGTTAAATTAAACTTGTCAGTAAAGTAAAAAAAAAAAGATTTTAACAAAGGTTAACAGTAAATTTTATTTTGTCTCATTTTATTTTTCATGAGAGTCAAAAATATACTTTATTTTACTTATATTTTATTCTTTATAAAGTTCAAGAGTAAACTCTGTTTCACCTATATTTTTTAGAGTGAGCACTAGCAGAAGCTCTTATTGCCCTTTTCCTAAGGTCTTACTGACCTAATATTAATAAAGTAGTTCGAATTTAATTTAAAATTTCGTCCAAATCAAATTAAGTAATGAAGTAGGATGTTAGTTATTTATAAGAAATATTTCTTTTATAATTTCAATTAAATCAAATTAGATTAATCACTCTTATTTACGTATAGATTATTTTAAAATAAAAGTGATTATGAATTATAAGTTTGTAATTAATTATTTGAATTAAATTCATTATTTAACTTAAGATTTTAACAATATTAAATATTTTATTTTTAAAAATAATAATACATTTTTGTTATAAAAATTAGAATTTAAAATAATAAATTAAACTAAAATTTTACCACAGAGAAAATTAATTTAAGTAGAAAAATATTGTTTATTTTTTGTATACAAAATGGAAATTTTACGTTAGTCATGTTATTTTTAATTAAGTATAAAATTGGAATTTATTTTCATCGTAATAAAATTAAATCAATCATTTAACTGAATAGCTTATAATTTATTAAGTAATTTATTTTAAATATTATTTTACATATTATAAACCTTGAATTAAAAAGATTTTAAAAGAGAGACAAACAGTGCCTATAGTGCCAAGTGGACTTCAGGGAAGGACAAAAGTCAGTGTGCAAACTGCAACCGATGATGTAATTACATATCTATTATTTTTTTGTTAAATATCGAAGAGAATTTTAAAAGATGGAACGTGACAGAGTGGGAGTGAGAAACGCGTGTAGAACACATCCACCCCACGTCGTGCCGGGAAGTTATGTAGTTCCTAACTGGGTCCCACCACTAACCCCACCAATACAGTTGCAAAATCAAGAAATAGCGGAAGAATAAAATTGGGAACAAAAAAGAAAAAAAATCTCTCCGGTGGCCCAGTCACATGCTTGCCGAGTAGCCCACTCACTTACCTGGCGCCAGTTCTAAACTGGACCCACTCCCCTTCCACCACCGCGCGTGGTCCCCACCTTCAATCCTCGGCAACTGGAACTTTATTACTTTTAATTAAAGCTTGCTTTTTAAAATTAAAATGTAAATTACACCTCTCTGACTCTACATATACCCCCTTATGCTCCCCTGCCCCCTAATTGCTCTCGAGTGAGTAACACTAAGCTTTTCTCATAGAAACAGAGCAATTGCTGGTCTTTTAAGTTCTGGTCCTTTGGAGCTGTGTCTGTGTGTGGTTTCAGTATGGCGGATAGCTTAAACGACGGTGAATTTTGGTTGCCACCGCAGTTTCTTTCAGATGAAGAAACTGTTGTGGATGGTGGTGGAAATGGTGTGAAGATTTTTGGTGGTGGTTTGGAGGTTGAATATGGCAAACCGCTGTTCCCATTTGAGGTTCCTTATGGTTTTGGTAAAGGGTCTTCGGATCTAAGCTCTCCGGTTGCTTCGGTTGTGGGTTCCACGGAGACGGAGAGTGACGAGGAGGATTTTCTTGCCGGGTTGACCCGTCAAATGGTTCACTCAACTCTTGATGATGACTTTGCGAGACGGGAACGGTGTTTCGCGACGGAAAACTCTAAGGTAGTGAATCAAACGGACTGGTTTTGATTCGTTTTGTTTGGTTTGAAAATGGTTACTGACTATGGGTTCTCTCTTTGTTATTGATTTTCTTTGAAGGGCTGGGTTGTCTCTGGTTCACCGCAATCGACGTTATGTGCTGCTGGAAGTGGGTGTGGTTGCAGAAGGGGGTCGAGCCTTGGAAGCCCGAACGGACCCTGTCAAGTGTCCTCACCGCCGGCGACTTGGGATCTACTGTATGCCGCTGCTGGAGAAGTAGCGAGGATGAGGGTGAACGAGGAACGGTTTGGTCTCAACGGCCAAAATAGAGGACTCTTGTCTGTACCAAGAACACGTTCACCAGTCTCTGTTCCGGCGAACAACCAGAACCAAAACGCGGAGCTTGGTTTATACTTGCAACAATCACTTTCCGATTACCATAAGTTGCAAGCAACTCAGTTTCAGAGGTTGAGACAACAACAAATCTTGAAGCAACAAAACTGTGGTGTTTGGGGAGGGCAACAGGCCAAAGGTACTGGACTGTACCAACCTCAACCACCGGTACACAACATCAGAGGAAGGTGTAATACTGGTACTAGACAACCTATGAGTTTGTCTGCTAATGCTTGGCCAACTCTACAACAGCAACAGCAAGGTGGCTCGGGTATGAGGGCGGTGTTTCTCGGGAACAATGGGGGCAAAAGAGAGTCCACCGGAACAGGCGTGTTCTTACCTCGTCGTGTCGGTACCCAGACGGAGACCACCCGCAAGAAGACAAGTTGGTCTCTTGTTACTTGCTCATTCAAGCACTTTTAACTGTTTACTCGTTCGTATAACGTAGTGAATCTGGTTTTTAGGAAGAACCATGACCTAAAAGAAGCCTTTTGTTTCTATTCAAGAGTCGAGATTTATGTTTTATTGGTTTGATCTGGTTTTGATTCTGGATTAATTTGTTCACAGGTTGTTCTACCGTTCTGCTACCGGCTAGAGTTGTGCAGGCCTTGAACTTGAACTTGGACGACATGGGTGCTCAGCCTCAGCTTCAACCTCGCTTCAGTGGAGGTTTAACATCCGACTGTGGTAATTTTCCCCATCAACTCCTGACCTGATCTATTTACTTGGGTGTTCATTATAAAGGGTTTCATGTCGTGATTTGTTCTGTTTTTTGTTTAGATATCGCGCTAACACTCCATGGTGGCAACGCCAACGTTGTCTCTCATCAGAAGCGAAGCTTCAGGCCACACCAGGGGATGAACACTGAAGTCAGATTACCGCAAGAATGGACTTACTGAAAACCTTGGGGGGTGGTGTTTTTAGGGAAGAAGCAGGGGATTCAGGTTTTAGTTAAAAAATAAAAGCAGAAAAAAGGGAAAAGCTTGTTGGTTTTTGCTATAGGAAAGAAGTGTTAGTAGTAATAGCAGTCTTAGTAGTAAGGGTATAGAAAGGATAGTGAAGATGAAGAAGAAAGATGATGAAGAAACAGGATTAAACAAGAATGAAGAAAACAAGAAAAATTAGGGGAAAATAAGTTAATATTTTTTGGGGAAATGATCAGTTTGTGTTTTTGCAAACACCAATGGTGGATTATGGTTTTATTATCTGTTTTGGGGGGTGAAATAAGAAAGAAAGCTGAATCAATGTAATGGGAAGGTGGTGGTGGTACTTGTTCCATTGTTTTGCAGGAAATTCACTACCTTCTTCTCTGTTCTTTCCCTTTTTTTTAACTTTTCCACTTTGTTCAAGAACTAATGATTAAAATGGTGTTAAAAAATGACGAACCGGAGGAGACTACTTGGGTTACGGTTTGTTTTGCTTAAGAGGGAAGCATTCTCCTCCTTTACACGTCTTCAGTGTGTTTAACGCGTCCCTGTTAAAAGATCTCGTATCTTTTTCCTTTTCACAGAGGCCTGAGTTACTGGGAATTTGACCCAAAACTTGGCTTTATTCGCCGTCGCTTTTAAGACCCCACCATACCTAGCTGTTTTCGCCGCCGAAACCGGCGTTTGACGGTGGTAGTGCTGGTGGTTGTATACCCTGTCCCAAGGGCCATGCATTTGTGTGCAATATTTAATTTGTTTTTCCAAACCAACACCTCGTGAGTCGCACCACTTGTGCCGGAACGAGTCATGTGTGTCGTTTGTGCTGGTCGTGCGTGCGCCCCATGTTCTCGCATGATTTTGACTCGGTCGTCTCTCTTTATTAGTCTCTTTAATCTTTCCGCCTGTTGTCAATGTAATCACAATATTGATTTTTTTTAATTAATTGAAGTTGAACCTTTCCCCTTAAGTATCCTTGAAAGTGACGTACTATATTTAAGTATATGGGTAGAATTTTATTGAGAGAATTTAAGAAGTCGGTTAATTATTTGTTTGTCATTTAATCATTTAAAAGATAGTTATATTTTAATTGTCAAAAAAATTTATCTATTAAAAAATTTATATTTATTAAATAATATTTTTTATTTTACAATCAAACGTTTTTTTATTTTTATTTCTAAAAGTTCAACTAAGCATTTAATGTAGTTTGATTAATTAATTAATTATTATAATATCTAATTTTTTCCTTAATTGTTTTTTTCATGAGGACTCTTATGAAGGTCTCAATTATGAGAAGTCAGTCATTCATGCTTAAATTAATTTTCGTTTGAGTTAGTAGGTTTCTTGCGGAAAGTAAAATTTTAATCATTTAAGAGTTAGTAGGTTTCTTGCGGAAAGTAAAATTCTAATCATTTAAGAGTTAGTAGGTTTCTTGCGGAAAGTAAAATTTTAATCTTAAATTTTAAATGACTGCATATATAAAGATAATTTGATCTCACGACTTCACTTAAGTCAAGACCCTTAAGATCTTCTGTTTCACTTGTCCCATTCTATCTTAGTCATCTATTTATGTGGTATCCTCTTATCTCATTCTATCTATTTATGTGGTGATCCTATTTCTCATTATCTTTTTCTATTCTATTTTAGTCATTTATTTATGTGCTGATCATCTGTCTTATTATTTTGTCCCATTTTATCTTAGCCACGAGACAGAGGATCAGTAAGAGAATTTGGTTAATCAGTAGATTAGGTGGCATTGACAAAAACTACATGGACCGTCGATTCGTGACGACAGATCTACGATGGCCCAGTTATTGTTGGCATGGAGGAGGAATCCAAAATCAATGGTTGCTCAACCAACTGAACCAAACACACCAACAGTTCCTCACGTCCGATGTAGATACAACAACTATAAAGAGACAAGTTGAACCTTTTTTTTTGCTGCTTGTCCTTCGCATGAGCATTCTATTATATTAAATTGTAGGTAATAATCTTTAAATTAATTTGAAGTTAATTGATCAATTTCATGTTAGGCTCCTAAGGGGTTTGACCTATTAAAATAATAGCATTTTTTAATGATTAAAAAAATTAGACTGATTTTATCGATTTAATTATAAAAATTTTGAACCAACCAAATTTTTAGTTTTATTTTTAACTTTTTAGTTCGATTTATCTTAATAATTTTTTATTTAAAAATGAATTAATTTACATGTTTTTATAAACTAATCGATTCTTATAAACGAAAATAATTTTCATTTAGTTGTTTCTTTCTTCAATTAAACTTCAAATTTTCGATAGATAATGACAATTTCTTTTTTCAATCATGTTCAAGTTCTTCAATTATATACCGATTTTGATAATGATCTAATAATAGTTGAGCTTCTAAACTTTAGATCTCTTGTTTTATGGGTTTAAATTATAATATAGTTTATAAAACATTAGTATTATTATTTAATATTTAAAGAATTAATTGATTAAAATGACCTCAATTTATTCTTTGATTTGATTAATAATCTGACTCAGTTATCAAATTAGCTAGACTCGAAAAGATCAGCTTAGAGTAAATTGAATAAAATAATATTTATTCAATAATCAAAGAATTAATAGACTAAAAGTAATATTATTTTAATTTTTTCTTGATCCATTATTATTTCTATTTTCAAATAAATTATTTGGCAAGAAATGTGTTTGATCCAAATGATAACTACTTTTCTTTAAAGCTTGAAATGAATTACACTCCTTCCACTTTGATTTGAACCTTAGCTCTTAACTCTTCCACTTGCATACCTCTTAGTAGAAGTTAAGACAGTTTTGATAAAGACAACAATGTATAAACATTGTTTAAACCGTTAATTATGTATTAAGAGTTAGATAGCGTACGGCTTTGTTCCCTTGCATATAACACGGCAATCTCGCGTGTCAAATCCCACAAACCTTGGGCCTTATATATATATATATAATACTTTAGTTTAATGTTCAGACAAAAGCACATTAAGTTGACTCTGGTTTCTCAGTGATTGGCCTGTGTGTGTGCATTTCATGATTATTGCTTTAAGGGAAAACATAATGTTGTCATTGGTAGGCATGATAATGGATTAGGTTGATAATGATATGGAGTATAGGAGATTTGAGCTTAATTTTAAGTTCAATTGTTGGATAATTTTATCATTTCCATGCATTTTTTCGGTTTTCAATAAATTATCGGTTAAATTATGTAATTTGATCAAGATAAAGATAATAAAGTGGCTCAATAAATGATCTAAATTAATGGATCGAAGTTCGAGTAGAAATGAATCCCAATTAGTATAAACCGGACATATATCAACCTTGTGATGGGGAAACCTGTTATGAAAACTATATAAAGGTTAAAGTCTCCTTCAGTTGCTCGTATCAATCGTACACATAAGGAATCTTTGACCTGTTAAGAGAGCTTACATATTGAGAAAACTGTAGAAAGAACTAAACCACGTGTCGATAAACACTTTCCATAAAGGTCTTGAAAGATTCATGATCGTTTGGAGTTCGAAATTGATATCAGAATCAGAGATGGAACTAAAATTACGTATTCCACATTACCATCGTTTTTAATTATTTCATGTTGATCCTGGGTATGTAAGGTCTGTACAACATATTACACAATCAGGTTTAACTTAGTCTTAAATTTAGTTTGAGGCGACTCATCTCAAATTAATATCGTTTTAGTTTAACTTTTTAAAATTTTATCATTTTGGAGTTTGACAAACCATCACTTTAATTTCCTATTTTTAAAAACTATCAAATACCATATTTGTGTTTTAGTTAATAAGTCTTTTGACTCTCCTATTGTCAAATTATGGTTAAGAATCTTATTTATATACACAAAAATGAACTCGATTTTTAAAATTATACGTAGTTATTGATAATCTTTAAAAGTTAACGGGTACATTATAATATGTCAAAATATAAGAAAATTTAATAAATTTAATCATTAATCGGGTAAAATTATTTAGTTCCCCGAACTTTAAAATGATACCATTTTTTATGTTCATAAATGTGGTTTTTAATAATACTTTGACGGTAGAAGAGATGAACGGTATATTAACAAAAATATAAAGGTAGTATTTGATCGTTTTTAAAAATGAATGACTAATATAAATATATAATTGTTTGTCAAAACACGAGAAGTTATACGAAATTAACCTCTTTTTAAATTTTTTAGATCAAAATAATGTTATTTTAAAAATTTAATTAAAACGATATTATAATAGAATGAATTTGTGTTTGATTAAACAGTTTTTCAAAATTTTAACACTACCTAAATTTTGATTAATTTAAGTCTAACCTATTAATTGTAGATCAGAGGCAAGTTGAAATTATCAACCCTGTTTTAGTCCTTGTTGTGATTGTGATTGATGAATAGTTTTGCAACATAATGAAGCACAAGTTTAATGTGGACTAATAGAGATTAACAAGGAAAAATACGTAGTTTTACTAGAATAACAAAGACTCGTTCTAAACGTTGGAGTACAAGTCAAGTCAAAGCATGTGTGTAATTAATTATATTTTACTAATGTTTAGGAAATTGAATCCAAACCAAGATAAAATTTAATTTTAAAAATGAATCGATCCTATAGTTTTAACAGTAAAATTATTGAATGGACTAACTTTATAATTTGATTTTTAATTTTCAGTTTTGATTTAGTTTAATATTTTTTTTTTGTTAAAAATTGATCATTTTATTAATTAATCAACCAATTTTTATAAATTAATCAATTTTATAAGCTAAAATAAATTAATTATTTTTTATTTAAAAATCTCATTTTTAATCAAACTTCAATTTTTTATAAGTAAAGACATTTTTTAAATTAATTTAAAAAATTCAATTTGATTTAATTTTTATTCGATTTTATGACAATCAATTAGTGATTGAACCATTTTAATCTTAAACATATTCAAGTCACATAATCAGTTTTTTTTGTAAAAATATAAAGAATAGACTGCATATATTAATACCCTTTTTAAACTCTCGCAAAATGAGAAGTTTTGTATATTGAAAACGTTAATTTTTATTTTTTTAATAAAATAATATTATTTGAATTTAATTCTTTAAAATAAGGCCATTTTGAATTACATGAATTAATTTAATTGTATACTTTAATTTAATTATGTGTTTAATCAAATCCAAACGGACTGACACGACTTGTTACCAAAACTTTTACATGTTCCAAGATACTTGTAAGTTAGGTAATAAAAAAACAAATAGTTAGTGAATGGTTTGATCGAGACGCAACTTACTATGAGTTACCTAAGGTTGTAGATACCGTAACACCACTAAAATCTAACACCGTGACGTTTGATTCAACACAATATACAAAGACTTTCCAAACTTTCCCTTAACCTACAAGTTAACGAAATTAAAGAAAAAAAAAACGGATGATGAAAAACATCCAGTCGTTAAAGATTGGTGGTTAGCAGTTGGCCTATTCTTAAAACTCCATCTAATATGTTATGTTGTAATTAATTAATAAGGTTTGAATTATCTTTGTTTGTAATTAATAAGGCTGTTTAAAACTCAACTCGACCTATGTTTCGTTAGTAGTTAGTATGCTAATTTAAACTTTAAAAAATAGCGTTAAAATGTTTCAACTTTCAATTTTTAACAAAAACAATTCATCATTAAGTTTTTCGTTAACATAAATGACATGACGAGTTATGTTAGATTAACATTTTGCTCTATGATTGTAAGGTCGTTCCTAACGTTTTATAGGCTCTGAATAAAAAAGAAAAGAGTTTCTATTTTGTCTCATTTTATTCGCTATGACTATCAAGAGTGAGTTCTCGTAAAAAACAAAAAAAGACAAAATAGGGGTAAGTAAAGAGTGGGCTTTGAGCAGATGTCTTTCTTGCCCTTGCACAAGGTTAGACTTGCGTAATTGTCATATATTATATTTGTGCTGCATATGAATTTTATTATTCAGTAAATTAAAATATTTAAACATATGAAAGATTGTATAATTATTTTAATATTTTAAATAATAAAATTTATACATAACACAAATGCAAATGTGGTAAAATAAACTAATTTGTCGTAGCTCATCATGTCATTCCCTTTAAAGAAAAATTTAAGGTTAGACTATTTTTGTTAAAAATTAATAGTTTAATATTTTAAGTCACTTTTTAAAGTTAAAATCAGTAATATAAAATTGAGTAAATTTTAATTTTTTAATAATTAACCCTAATTAATATGATTATTTAAATTCTGATCAAAACTATACTCTATTCATAATTAGTGGGATTATTTTAAACTCCATTCGATTTGTACTTTAATTATTGTTATTGGGTCGGGTCAGATCGAGTTAACTGGCACCAATGGGCCAACAAAGAGTCCACATTAGCCGGCCTAACTAGGCTTTGGACTGTCCAGTTCTACTTTGACTAGGATTTAGCATAACCCCGCTTTTATATTTTTGGCGCGAAAGTATTAACGGTGTCGTTTTCTTATTCTGTTTCCAAGTTAGTTTTCAAAAATTGAATGGTCCGGTTCTCTTCGACGGTTGATACCTCCGGACGTCGACGCTGATTGGATAATCCGGCCACGTTTAGCTTCTTGATGGGTCTGACTGTGACGGCGGAGGCTAAGGCCGCTATAGAAGAAGAAGAAAGAGCCCACCGAGTTAGAGAAGAGGTTCTTTTCCTTTTTATTTGTAATTTTTAATACCGAAGTTAAAACTAGTTAACACAAGTTTTGC
>JANZLC010000004.1:28504389-28515882 GCA_026413385.1 Erythroxylum gracilipes
AAGGTCCGAGACTCTACCAAAATTCGTACCAAGTCCGATCCCACTCGCCCATGTCTGCCTTAGTGTTTTCGCATGCCGTCCCCATGCGTGAATCCAACTAACCTCCCCCCCAAGGCCTCTTATGAAGGTAGCTGAGAAGTGCTTCGGAACTTAGGGGTCTAACACTTGTCTATACTAACCTGGTTAAGCATAAGCTGGCTGAAGGGGCTTAAAGCTTCCCTACCATAGATTTCTAATTTTTGGGATGTTTCCGAGAAACAGGCTTTTCAAAGATTTTTGTCTTTAATGTTGTTTCTGTGGATGATGCCTCAGTTTTTTGCATTTGCTTCTTAGCTGTACATCTTAGATTGAACTATATTTAGATCTATGTGACTTTCCATTTAAGTGATGTTAAAAATTTTGGATAGTAAAATTATATTTTCAGTGAGTCCTTAGTTCTTCACTTGTAAAACTTGTCATATTGTCCGTATTGTTTGAGATTAGTTGATGCTAGAACTCTTCAGGTCCTGGAACTCAGCGCTGCACACACACAACTATGTACAGCTGTGAAATGGCCTACATGACAACTGGAGATTTTGTGAAGCAAGAGCTGATTTTGAAATGTTAATAATTAGAGTCCTAAGTGGCAGACTTTTAAGGTTGTGACTTATATTCTTATCCTGCTTGATGGGAGGCAAAAGGTTAGGCCAGAGCCGAGCCTTCGAAACAAGTCTGGTTTGATCAGGCTTAGGTTTAGACTCGGATTCTTTTGCCCCCTCTTGTTTCTGACTGTTATGAGATGAGGAAAGTTGACAAGTCATATGAAGCTGAAGCAAGAGCGGGTCTTCTGAAACTTGGGCAGAGGAAACTGGTGGGCTAAGCATTACAAATTGTTTCTTATATGCAATCTCTGATTCCTCTTTGTCTTTACTTGTGTTTTCGTTCGCAGGAAGTTGAAAAGAGGACAAGACAACAATTCCAAGGACTATTTGGCAATATCAGAGAGTGGGAACCACAGATCACAGGTGGAAGTCACGGAGTCCAGATCTTCTGTCCAATGGTGTCTTATTATGTCTAGTAAATCTCAGCCATTTATTTATGCGGGCTCCACGTTTATTTATGTAGAGCCCACGCGGGATCCATAAAAATAAATGGCTGAGATTCACTGGACACAATAAGACACCATAAAACTGGACAAAGGATCTGGAGCCGAAGTCGCGAGAAAGGTAATCAGAAGAGTGGTGGTGAAGAAGGTGCCTTTCTCCCATATACACCATTTTGTGACGAAGTTTTTAAGATTGTGTTTATGTTTAGGATTGACAACTTACTAGTTGATGTCCAGCATTCAGCCATTATCGTTTTGTAACACGGATCACAATGGCACTGCCAGGTCCGACCTTTAAATTTAGGTTCTAAAATGATGTCGTTTTAATTTTGAGTTATTAATTTATTAAATAACTTATTTTTAAAAATTACAAAATGTTACATATATTTAAGAATTTATTTAATAACAATTTAAAAAGTAATAATTTTGAGTTATAAAAAATTAATTTTCGTAAATATATTTTACATATGCTTATTAAATAAACTGCTATTAAAAAAAGTAATAGTTTTCTCTTATGTCATTAAATTTATTAAAAAATAGATGTATCTTAACATTTAATACGTTCACTCTTTTTTTTAGTATAATAATTCATTAACTAGTGAAATTACATTTTAAAAATAAAATCAAAAGTTAAATAAATAAGATAAAAAATTTGAAGTTTAAAAAACTTAATTAATATTAGACTGTTATAAAAATAATTTAAAAAATTAAAAAATAATTAAATATGACTAATTTTTATAGAAATTTAAAATATTATTTAATCAAAATTAACTTATCTATTTTAATTTATAAAAGTTAAATAATAAATTAATTAGATTTAACCATAAAAATTATTAAATTAAATTGAACTAAAAAAATAAAAATCGATTAGGCCAATTTAAAGTTTTTGCTGTTAAATGTTCAAAGATTGAAATTAAGAAATAAATAGTGGAAATCATGCAGTATTTCCATTTAATAATTAGTACAATTTCTCAAATATTTTAACAGAAAGAAACATAAATTGTAGATCGGCCAGTCACAGTCTCTACCAGATTCTGGAGACATGACCGTTTTGGTGGCCTTGGTGGACGATGGCGAGAGCGCGAGCCTTAACGAAAAAACAGCCGACGGCGTGACCAACCACAGCGGCTATGAAAATCCCGACGTTAAAGGACATAACAGCGAGCATGACCAAGTAAGCAAGACCCATACGAACGGCATGAACGCTGGCTTGAGTCAACGCACCAACCACGGGACTGGTTCCTGTTTTATAGCTTGGAGGCACGGACAACACCTCCACGAAAATGGCCAGAAAAAGCACGACGAACAGAGCCAACACGTACATTCCGAGACTGTCTTTAGGCCATCCAGAGAACAGTATTATGGCGTTCCTGCCCCAGTAAAAGCTCATGTGCATCATCGGCATGTCGTCTGAACCCATGTTCATATTCATCTCGCCGTCCGACATTGCTGTTCCTGGTTTCCTTTGAAAGCCCCAGGGATCGATAGAGACAACCAAAGGAGGCTTCAAGAATGGGGTTTGAGAGTGCGAGATGAAACTTTTATCGGGTATTGAGTTAAATATTAATCGGAGACAAATCCAAGGAGAAAGCTGCGAGCTTTGATTGATAGTTTCGAGAAATAGGACAAAGCTTCAGCGAGTGACAGATTTAAGACATGGTTGGCTTTTTAAATTGGTTAATTCTCGATGTTTGGTTTTGTCAGGATTCAATAATGTTTTCCCAGGTGGGAGTGACTTCATTTTTGTTGCTCTCAGTAACCATCGACGGACTCCATTGACGCACGGACTTTGTTTGATGATAGACATCTTTGTTTGTTGTGAACCTTCAAGTGAAATTTATTACAAGTTGGATATATGCTGTGTCTTGTCTGGTTCACAAGCGTTATAGCTAAACCGATAATCTACTCCTAACAAGTTAGAAAACGACCACTTGGGCCCTGTCAACCGCACGTATTTAGGATTACAAGTCTTGGCAAAAATATCTCGTGTCCAATCCGAAGCACTTAACCAATAAAGCTGGATTTCATCAAGCCTTTCAAATTGGGTTCGGATACTTTGTTCAATTTTATCCGTTTAACCTTTCCAAAACGTTGTCATTTTAGCCACGAGACATGATAAGACGGATAAAAACGATATCGTTTTAGCTAATGGATAAGATAAAACGGACAGAAGATCATCCCTCTTTCGAATTTAGGGTAAAAAAAATATTTAAAATTTTGAATTAAATTTGATTTGAATTAAAGTTTTTATTTATTTTTTAGCTTTCACACAAATTTAACCAATTTTAAATAAAAAATATTTTTTGAAACTCAAACAAATTCTAAGTTTGAACTTCAACTATGAATTAAATTAAAGTTCAAATTTAGATTGTATTAAAGTTTTGTTATAAATGATAATGATAAAAACATGATATTTAAATTTTTAGAATGTTTTTTGCGTTCATATATATAAAATTTAATATATATATGAATTATTAGACCTGAACTAATTAAATTTAATTTAAACTGATAATTTAAGATAAATATAATAAATTATTATTTTAAATCGTGTTTAATTATTTCAATTCAAACTTAAGAGATTAATTAAATCAATATATTGGTAACATTTAATTAGTTTTTTATTGTTATTTTTGAAGAAAAGGCTAAGAGAAAGATTTTTTATTAAAAGTTAAAATTAATTTATTCAATAATTTTAAAAATTAAAATAATTAAAGAAAAACAAGGAAGTTTCGACACCCAAATGAGGAATAAAGTTCGTCATACTTGGGCTTGGGCATGGGCATGGGCTTGAGCTCAGGCTAACAGAATAGCCCATCAACACTTTTTCGAACTAATGTGTTATTTTGCAGCAATTAGGACAAGACAATAGTAAAATCGAAAGTTCGTGTTCCAACTTCCAAGTACCAGAAACTTGAATTTTCTCGATCCCACAGAAACCAAAAGATAAAGATGAAATGGGCAGTACGAAACTGTCAAACTGTTTCAGATTTTAGTGGAAGGAAGATCCGGCGGTTTCTCAGACTTCTTAAACGCCCGACTTCCAAAAATCACGAAGCCAAAGGCATGGCCACCAACGGCAGCGAGGAAAACCCCGCCGTTATATGACATGACGGCTAGCATCACCATATAAGACAACCCAGAACGAACTATGTGCAACCCAGTTTGGAAAAACCCCGTGGCCACCTTGTCTGTGCCCGGTTTGATGATACTGCAATAGTTCAGAAACTCCACAACCACAGCGAGGGTGAAGACGAATATCAACGACACGGCGTACATTCCAGGGTTCGAACCAGGCCAATTTGGGAACAGGAAGTGCGTTTTATGACCCCATGAGAAGTTCAAGGGCGTGCTCACTTTCCGGTGGACGTGGAACGTCGTGGTGTCCCACGCCGACACGGTGGTGCCGTGGTGTGGCAACATGTCCTGTCCCATTCTGATGATACAGTTGTGTGTGATCGATGGGGATAGTTAGGTACCCTTTTATAACCAAGAGAAAGAGAAGAAAAGCGAGGACATGAACGATCTCTGTCTTGCACTTTGTGCAATAACTCGAGAGGAAGCAATCTATGAAGGAAAGCGACGAGCTTTGTACTGAAAAATGAAGATTTGGTAGGGCCAATATATATTGTGTGAGTTTAAAGGTTTAGGGTTTGGCAATATTTTGCTCTTTTAGAGTACAGCACCGAACTGAAGATTGTCAGCAACATGTTCTTTGATTCCAAATTGGCTTTTGAGGTAAGCTACTATAATTTTGTATAAATAATTCAGATTAAAATATTAAGTAAATGTGATTTACTAAGAGAAATTGATACCACTTATAATTAAGTTATAATTTTTAATGTTTCTAAAATCGGACCAAAAGTCAAACCGATAAAAAAAAGAAATTTAAAGTTTTAAAGGTTCAATCAGTATTAAATAGCTATAAAGCCAGCTAAAGATTGAACAAAATTAAAAATTATAAAATATGATTGAAAGAGATTGTCCTTATTCATTAAAGAATTTGACATTTAATTGAAAAAATAAGATTGTTAATTAAAATTTATTTATTTATTTTGATTTATAAGATCTTATTAATTTATAAAAATTAACTAATTAATTAATAAATTGATTAATTTTTAACAATAAAAATTATTAAATTAATCAAATCGAAAAGTTAAAAAATAGGTCAAAATTTTTACGATGGTCAAAGTTTTCGAGTTAGAATTAATGAATATATAAAACCAATTAAGTTAGCCTCACACAACAGCTTAAGCTATTGTGATGAAACGATCACTTAACATGGTATCAGTGAATATATAAAACCAATTAAATTAGCTTCATATAACAACTTAAGCTATTGTAATAAAACAGTCAGTTAACAAGAGTTTGGTAAAATAGTTTGATAACTCAAATTTAAAGTCAATAAGATAAATATGAATTTATCAGGTTTTAAACTAAACTCAAATTTTAAGAAAAGCATCTGACCAAATCTGAATAGTTTGAATTGATTTTTTCTACTTTCTTATTCTGGGTTATACAAAGAAATGTTACCTCCTCTTCTTCATCTTTCATCTGATCTTTCCCAAGACCAGGAAGATAAGCCTTGAAGACATGTGCCTCTGGAGTCACTTTTCAGTCGATTTCTGCATTAACAAAGCGTGTTACTTCCCATGCCAAAAGCTAGAGTGTTTCAGAAAGGAAACCCTGAAAAGGGTCCCAAACTTCAAAGACGAATCGATCATCGGTTAAGGTTGGAACAATTGACATGTTTGCGCTAAGTAGGTGCAGATAAGTGCATGGTTGATTCTGAAACATGAGAATCGAGAAGTTATTAACCTGCTTCTTCTGTTTCAGCTTTTGTTCCTTAAATTGCCGATCTCTGTCGGATTCTGACTCGCCTTGTAAGAATGGCCAGATTTAGAAAATAGTACGACTATTTTATCTTTTGATTTACAAAGTACAGACTATATATGGAGAGATTATTAGGTTATAGTATAAATATTAAATAGTTTGATTATACTTATTATTGTTTTAAAAATTGTCAGAAATTAAACCACTAACATAAAAAATTTAAGGTTTAAAATATTCAAACAGTGTTAGACAATTGTAAGAATAGTTAAAGATTGAATAAAATTAAAAATTTTAAAATATAATTAAAAGAGACTGTACTTACCCTATTGAAGAACTTGAAAATTTGAAATTTAATTAAAAAAAGGAAACTGTTAAAAAAAATTATTTTAAAAATTGATTAATTTACAAACAAACTAATTAATTAATAATCCAGTCAGTTTTTAACAAGAAGAATTATTGAAATAAATCGAAAAAAACAAAACAAAAAATCAATCGATTTAAAATTTTTATGATTAAACTAATCATACCTGTTAAGTTATTTTATCATTAGTATTTATTGTGTAGAAAACATTTATTTTTGTCTTAATTTGCTGCAATTAAACCCGAAAAGTCGTGTAAGACAAAAAATTTAGACTTAGACGTTAAATTAATAAACTAATTTTAAATTAAATACAAATTAAAAATTATTTCCTTAAACTTGATTAATTAAAAAAATTTGAACTAATTAAACTCAAAATTAATGAATCAAACAAACTCTAATCAAACTCGAGTCAGAATCCAATTTCAGCAATATGTATAAGTAATATGTTCATAAACAAAGAATTAAAATTCAGATATTTCATGAAAAAGCTTTTATTTACTTATAATCGAAGTAGTTCAATAACAACACTATTTCTTAGCATTCACTTAGAGCAACAAAGCTACATAAAGCTTGATACTTCATCACCATGGACCGCACTATATCAGTGCCCTGATGCAGATTGCACACTATTTATTTCGATATTTCACAAGTTTTCTTCTTCAAGAGATTTTGATAATCCTGCGGGAGTCAAGCTTTTCCCTCTTAGGAACTGTAACAGTGAGGAGTCCGTTTTCCATACAAGCATCGAGTCGATCAATAATGGCATTTTCAGGGAGCTTAAATGGCTGTGAAAACCTGGCCCTAGCACGCTCTGCACGGAACCATCCACCGCCGTTTTCTTCTCTCTCCACCGACTTCTCGCCACTTATGCGTAGGATGTTACCTCTCTCGATTGCAATCTCCATGTCTTTTCTCTCAAACCCTGGAAGAAAAGCTTTGATCACTAGCGCCTGTGGAGTCTCCTTCCATTCAACCTCAGCTTCAGCGGATTGATGATGATCAGGTTCAAAGATGGTCTCTTCAATATGGCGATTATGGTTAGGGTCCCAAATATGAAAACTTGATGGATCGTACCTGGTGCGCTCTTTCCTGGAGAAGATGGACATTTTTAGGTATTAGAACACACACACTTGTTGTGGTTCGAAGGTGGAAATCTTAAAGCAGTATTTAAAGGGGTTTTAGCATAGATTATGTGAAAGTTGATATATATTCGTCTGATTTTTTTCCAGAAATGGATTCTCACGCCAAAGAGCTGAAAGCTTGGCTTAATAATCTTTTCCCGGATTCGTGAAACCCTTATCGCTTAAGTTAGATGCTGTGGGGTGTGATGCTTTTTAAAGGGAATGGAATAAAACAATGTGGCCATCTTATAATGTAACACAATAGTGTTTCATTTGTCTTTTTCTATCCATTTGCTTGGAGTTGTGTCTATTCAATCTGACGGTGAAATTGGAAAACAGAATCTAATTCCCTATAGTGCGCTTGAGAGAATCTGTTTTGATAGATTGACCATCTTCTTTGCTTACTCTTAACTTAAATTCCATGTAGGATGACAATGAGATAGATATATTTTATTATTAAGCTCAAGCTTGGATCACGTTTTTGTTCAGATCCTCAACAACAAGAAGCCCACAACTGTTCCTGGAACCAATCAACTCATACGTAAGATCAGGTTGGTTAAAGAACCCCCACGAACTCTCTGGTAAGATACAGGTGTTTAAATGCCATTGCCACGCAAGTAGTGGGAGACAGAAGTTTGTCGAAGCTTACAGATGAAACTCGACATTCCCACGTATGATTAAGAACAGAACAACCCAGAAGTGAGAGCGTCAATGGAAAATGGGGTCTTGACCATCACCATTCCCAAGGCCGAGGAGAAGAAACCTGAGGTCAAGTCGATTGAGATCAGTGGCTGAATATCGAAATTTCTACTGTTATCAACCCTCCCTTGTCTGTTCTGCTTCTGTAAGCATTGCTTGTGTACTTTGTGGAGAGTCAGTACCCCTAACAAATCAATAAAAAGATGAGTTATACACAATTTACAATTATACAGAAAAAATCTCAAAATAATTGATTAATATGTATATTTTAGAAAAAATAATTTTAATAATTCAAAATTATTTTTATTAAAAATAAGTACATGTAAATTTACTTGGAAAAAATTAACATATAAATTAATTTAGGGATAATTAATCTTAAAATGCTTTAATTTTTTGAAAATTTTTTAATCTTAAAATATTTTGATTTTTTGAAAATTTTATTTTATTATTATTGTGATTATATTTACACCATTATTGTATTGTTCAAAATTTAAAGTTCTATTTATTTTAAAATTGGATAAGAATTATTTATTATAAATATTATAATCTATCTAAAATTTAATCAAAATTCCCTTATAATTATAACCAATGATCAATATTTTCACTATCATACTAAAAATTAAATCGATAAAATAAGAAGTTTAAGGTTTAATATACCATCATTAAATATGTGAAGGATTGAATAAAATTGAGTAATGATTAAAAAAAAGTCATTACTTATCGAAAATTTTAAAGTTTAATTTAAAAAGAATATGTTAAATACAAATTTATTTATTTATTTTGACTTATAAAACTGATTAATTTATGAACATTGACTGATTGATTACTAAATTGCGAGGTTTTTAAAAACAAAAATTACTAAACTAAATCAAATCAAAAATTGAAAAGCGAAAGGTTAGCCAGTTCAAGATTTGATTTAGTTTTTAAAACATTTGCAATGATTAAAAATCCTAATAAGTTCTATGGTATGATTTATCTTAATAATTTTTATTATTAAAAATTGATTAATTTATCAATGAACTGGTTGATTTTAGGAAATTAATTAGTTGATTTTAGGAAATTAATTAGTTTTTACAGGTAGGAATGAATTAGTAGTTCATTCCATTTTACATACTCTTTATTTAATTAAATTTCAATCCTTCCGATAAGTAAAAATAATCTTCTTCATCAATCTTATTTTAAAATTTTTAATTTTGTTCAATTTTTATTTTATATTGATTTTATAATGGTTTAATAATAATTACGTATTTGAACTTTGAACTTCTTATTTTATCGATTTAATTTCAAGTTCGATTCTTAAAACAATAATTAATTAGAAGTGAAAGTAGAATAATCCATCAAGAATCAAGAAAAGATATGCCCTGTTATCAAAGTGGGCTAAATGTTCAATATTTAATGTATATCAGTTTTATAATGATCTAATATGATTGAATCTTTAAACCTTAAATTTTTTATTTCAACAATTTAATTTTTGATCTAATTTTTAAAATATTAATTATAACAATAGCTTAAGTTAGGCTCAAAACTAAAGTAACTTTAGCCCCAGCCCAACAAAGAACATTCTTTATCAAGAAAAGATATGAAGTATTACCAAAGTGGATAGAGATAGCAAATGGGCCCAGGCTCGGGCCTGACTCAAAGTGAACAAGCTAAGCCTAGGTTAACCAACATTTTTATATTTTTAATTTAAAATTTTCAAGTCGAGTCAAGTTAGGCTCAAATTTGATCGGGTTATCTTTTGTCTGATCAACTTTGGGCCCGAACCTACTACATAAAGCCTATCCTAGCGTATTGTTATCTTTAAAAGTAGGTAAATGTACATTACCAAATATGAAAATTACATAAATTTCAGTCACTAAATCACTAAACGCTACAGATGATTGAATGGACATGTTTACATGTGTTTTTAATCATTTAAAGCCAATTTGAGAACTGTTCACAGATCTTGTTTTTTATATGACAAAGTACATGACAATAGAGAGGCCGCCCACAGAGTCACCTTCCTTCGCCACAAAGGCCAGCAAGGGATGTCTACGTCAAGGACGGCCATGTCATCCGGGCAGCGGTGGCTGTTCCTATTTTTCAGTGTCACTCTGTGTTGAAATCATCCATTTATTTATTAAATATTAATAAATAAATAGATGATTTATACGGAAATGAGACCAAGGGAATTGATCTCATGTCTTCTTACTCATATCCTTTTATTTATAATTTAAGTAAATTATATTTAAAATTTAAAATTCTACTTAATTTTATAATATTAATTAATAAAAATTAATTTATTATAAATTTAAATTCTGAGTTAATTATATTAATTATTACATGGAAGGTCACATAATTGAAATCTCAAATTCAAGTCCATTAACTTATACATGATTTTTATACAATCTTAAGTTTTTTTAATTTATATATTTTATTTATTGAAATTCAATGAATTATCTCTTGTTAATATATCTAATTTATATGATGATTCATGTTAGCAGAGTTTATGGTAAAAATAAAATCTAAATCATTCAATTAATATTTTTATAATTTGAATTAATAATTTAATATTAAAAATAATGTACTTACTAAAAATTTACCTCAATTATTCTTAGTTATCAATGATTAAAAAATTCAATCAGAAAAATCTTAAACTGTTCAATTTTTAGATTCTGTTTTTAGCTTTCTATTCGATTTATATTAATAACTCTTATTGTTAAAAATTAATCAATTTATTAATTAATTGGTCAATTTTTATAATTCTTATTGTTAAAAATCGACCAGTTTACTATTTTATTGGTCAATTTTTATAAATTAATAAGTTCTTATAAACTAAAATAAATAAATAAATTTTTATTTAATAATCTCTTTTTAAATTAACTTTCAAAACAATCTCTTTCAATTATATTTTAAATCATTTAATCTTATTACTAATTTTATGATGATTTAATATTAATTAAACCTTTTAAATCTTAGACCTCTTATCTTATCGGTTTAACTTTCGGCTTAATTTTTAAAATATTATTAATTACTATAATTTTTGGTAAGTTTCTAATGTTAAGGAACATGTCCCACTTTTCATTGCGCCAAACCCTTTAAAGTAATATAGTCACGGGGTAATTACTAGTTTGCATGCATATATTTGGCAACTAAGTCATAAAGTTGCCTTAACTCTTTCTTTTAAGTCCCGTGTAGTTGGATAATAATTGATGGAATGAAATAGAATATAAGAGTTCATAATATAATATAGTAAAATGTTGTTTCGAAGATGAATTGAATGAAATGTAATATATAATAAATGACTACTATATTTCTGATATTAAAATAGTTGTTGCGGGAGGTTTAACGTTATGATTTTAAAATAGAAATTATGCTCAATTAAAAAGTCAGTTTCAAGTCACAACCGTGACAAATAA
>JANZLC010000004.1:28515982-28551150 GCA_026413385.1 Erythroxylum gracilipes
TTCAGGTATACATAATCTCTTGCAGCTTTGTAGTTACTGCATAAGTTTTGGAAGTTAAGCATTTATTATCTGGGAAACAACTTTTTTGCTGTGATGAACAAAGGCTGGTTAAGTTCAGTGCAGAAGCTTGAAGAAAGAAACTACTTGGTTATAGACAATATCTTTGGCGTTTACCCCCATAATGAAATCGGCATGAGCATAATCTTTGATGTATTGAATGGTGAGCTTATCAACGTCATGGAACTTAAAGCTGTCGAGCAACAGCTGAACATCCCAAGTATCAGAAAGTGAGTCCTTTCCTCCATAGCTGATAAATATAGGAAGGTTGTGAGGAATATTGGACAGGTTATATACTGGTGGTCTGGCTTCTCCATAATGCAGTAGATTGAAGAATGCAGTTCCATAGTTGTACTTTGCTAAGACCCCATCTCGAGCGGCTGAATTTTCAATATGAACAAGTTATAATCTTTATCCTCAGACACAACAATATTTTGCATATACTAACTATAGTATGAACTTACTTTGAGACAAGTGTACCAAATTCTTGGTTGATGTTGATTGAGGCTCGTTCTTCAAGAATAAGTCAATAGTGGATGTGTTAAGACAGCAGTTCGTACCTTTGATTTGCAGAAGTGAAGTGCATATAGTAAGTGGATATGGTTTGCCAAGAAAATTATGAACCAGATCTTTGAACGAGAATGATCACTTTAGCTGTAGATAGTTAACTATACGTTCATACCAGTAAGTGAACTCAACAAATCATAGCAGTCAACCCCTGGATAAGAACACAGAACTTTAACGAACTGAGCTACTTGTACCCTGCCAAAATTTGGTACCAAAACAGAAATCATTAGAGTTTTATGTTTCATTTAGGAACAGATTGTAAGTACAAGATATCAAGTTTTTCCTCCTTACCCTTTAGGATTGAACTCTGCAAGACCGAACAAGGTAGTAATCTGTGGGAAGCAGACTAGTTTAGTGATCTGTGAATGAAAAATGGAACTGAATTGCAGACAGGAACAGATTGACAATGCATACCTCACCAACAAAGGCTTTAGCACCAAAATAACCAAGCTTAGTGGTCATGTGGCTCAAGTAAGCTATGGGACTCAACAAGGCAGCTGATTTCAGCTTGTCCACTAGTAGCCCTTCTGAGAAGGATGCCAAAGCTATTAAGGTTCCCTGTCAAAACACACCGAAAAGGACCATTAACAATAATTCACTAAAGGACAATGTTGGTATAAAGGGCTTGAACAAGAGGTTCTTACCAGGGAATGACCAACATAATGCATCTTCTTCTTCCCTGTTTGATTGTATACATAATCAAAAACTGCAGGCAGATCAAAGATTACAAGTTCATCCCATGACCAATTCCAGAAAGCCTGTCAAACCGATATAAAAAAATGAACGGAAGTTTTGCGGCCATTCATACTCAACCTGAATAAGCATATACCTAATACTAGATGCTTTGTAACCATAGCAAATAGTAGTACTTGTACTACAATTTCTTACTAATCCTTCAATGTCTTAGTGAACTAGCGTCATTGTACTCCTTGTACTATTGAGATATTAGGGATAATGCATCGGCTAATCCCATAGACCTAATCCTAGTTGAAAATTTCATGTTCGACCGAGTTTCAAACGAAAATTCGAGTTCAGGCAGGGTACAGGCTTGGATTTTTATGAATCTTAAACCTGAACTTCAAATTTACTAAATCTAATCAAATTAGACTTTACTTGTTGAATTCAGACTAGACCGAATTGGTCTAATCGGAACCTTGTTGCCAAGCCTAGATGTGCTCAATAGTGTGGTTTCATTTTGGCTAAGTGAATTATATATAACTTGAGAGAGAGAGATAGAGGGTGAGAACCGGGTCACTGGGTTTGAGAGAGGTGTGTCGCCTGCTAAATCTGGTTCCTCTGGTGTTCGCAATCCAAACATCAAAGCCTTTATCCGCTAATATCAATGGCAGATTTTGCTCTGGTGAATTCAGGAGCCATGTCATCCCATCCTACGCACACATATATATTCACACACAAACCAATCTGGATTACAAGTTGAGACAGACAGTCTCCATGAGAAGTCTAGCAACCACAAAAATCTCATTTCCTTTCAACCGAAACAAAATGAAAAAGACCTTAAATTTTTAATTAATATAGAACAAATATGTTCGTAACCTAAGAAAACGTAAAAAGCCCACGTTACAATACAGACAAAGAAATGGAGGAATGCATGGATTGCATGTGCCCTTGAATTAAAGAAAAGAAAAAGATAACATTGGCTTAATAAAAGGAAAAATTTAAGGAAATGGGTTTGAATCTTTTACTCATCAAGTTCATGTTTTGATGAAAGTTTTAAGCTTTTCAACCTGATAAAAAGGATGCTGTAATATTGTTTTTTTTTTTTTTTGGAAGAAAGCTGTAATATTGACTTTATGCTCCAACTTTACTTTATGCTCGTGATTCGGAGATATACTATGCATAATAAGTTCACCTTTAAAGTAGCCCAAAGCTGAGGACAAAATGAGTGCATGACACATGCTTGTTATTATCATCTTCTTCTTTTTCCTCACTGGACTGATCGAAAAATACCCTGTTAGTACCCCAACTGAGGATACAGATGCTGTCTTTACCTTTTGTCACTTTCTTCAACATTAAGAGTGAATTAATTTTCACAGTTTCACTTTCTAATACATTGTTATCTTGATCTTCCATTCTTCTTCTTTTGCTTCCAAGCTATACATGAAGTAGAGTAAGGACTTACCACTAGAACTCCATGCTGTATTAGGACTGGCTGCTTCGTAGAACCATCGTCTGCGCTCCCCACACGACCTTCTGGTATTCTTTGCATGTTAAGTATGTACCCATCTTGAGTTTTAACCTGAAAATACAAACCATGCCTTTGTTTGTTAGTCCTCTATCCACCCAAATTGTAATAGAACTAGCTACAAGCTTAGGAGTAAGGTTTGTCCTTACTTCGATCTCTTGGCATTTGTAACCATGAATGATCACTGAAGAAACGCATATACCAACTATGGAAGGATCCAATACAACCTCATTGACCTTTAGACCCAAAGAGCCAAAATAAGCTTGATGGGGCAGAGTCATTAAGACCAGGAGACAGTAGCTAAAGCCAGCTGCTAGCAGAGACAGGCCACATGGAGCCATAACTTAAGCCTTTTGGATATGGTGGGTGAGAGTTTGAGAACGACACCACCCCTTTATATAAGAGAAGGAAAGTCACCACACAACAGTGTGTGAAAACGAGTTGTTCTCAGTATCTTTTTTCCCCGTGCTGAAGTGCTCAACTGACTACTGAGACTTGTTGGCTTAAAGTGGGGAGCTTTACACACGATATGCAATTACAAGAGAACAGATCTTTAGGACCCGGCGACCCATTTCTTTGATCCTATTCATCAACAAACATGGAACTTGTACTGTAGTATATAAGCGCATTATCTGCTAATTGTGAAAGCTTAAAAGAGATTGTAAGCGCTCCACAGGAGGCTGGGACACTAGACAATGATTTGCTTTGCGTATATGGCCCAAAAATGACAGAAAATTGGGGTCCACATAGTGATTTGTGTTAGTTCATTTGGGGTGCCCATTATTCTACAGAAAGCAAATCAATCCAAAGCTAAATCCAGAAACTTGTTCTCACTGAAAGAGATTACTTTCTGCATTTTACTTTGTATTCCTGCAGACCTTGATTTGTATCGTATCTATACATTCCATGTTGTTTTGGACCATTTTGGCTGCTTACACTCCAATAATTTCTAAGCATTGAATGATTGATTGCTGAAAATGGGAAAATAAGCTTCACAATATGGGGAAAGGTACAGTAGGATATCGTAAAAACATTGATTTGCACTTCATCAGTTGCAGAAGCAAAACTAGATGCAGAGTCTCACTCCTAGTAATCTGCAAGTCCATACGCTATAACAAGGTATCTTTTTTTTTTTTTTTGGAAAAGTACAACAGGTTATCTTTAAAGAATTACAGATTCTATACACCATACGCATTTTTTCTGCGAAAGCTTGGCCATTTCTGCTGCACAAAACTTACTTTATTAAATAATGGGATGTTATCTGATAAAAGGGAATGGCATTTCAGGGGCCTGATGGAAACAGATCACGTGGAGAAAACGAGTACAGTGGTACCTCATAATTTCACTTTCTACGAGTGGGGCTTTTGACAATCATGTGGCGTTCTCTACAACAGAATTTGATTCTTTTGCTAGTATAGAAATGTCCTGTATCCATATCTTCTTGCTTGTTCAGTTCCCAGGTCAAGTCTTAACTCATAATGTTGATCTTCATATACAACTTAAGAGGTACAAATTCCATTGATTTGTTCGAGGGATAAAGTAAAGGAATCCCTCCCTAAGCCAAAATGTAAGGCTTTTTCTGGCTCCAGGATAGTCAATGGTACAAGGCTTTTCGCTTAATTGAGTTCAATATGCCTTTGTCCTGAAGGTGAACTTTCGGTTCTAAAGTTGGGAACTTTATACGTTTAGATGTTGGTTTCATAAATGATCTTTAGTAAAGCAGAAAACGGTTGGAGAGTGGGGATGGTTGATTCATCTTCACTTGCTGACATTATTCATACAACTGACTGTTCAAGCTAAAAGACAAGATTAGGTTTGATGAAAGCAGTCAAAGAACAGCTCTTTAGGCTCAAAGATAGTACGATTATGGAAAAGAAGTCCTGTTGTTAAGTAAATCTACATTACATACGTGGAAGCTATTAAATCTGCAGAGACAACAATATAACTCTACAAGTGCAAATAAGGATCTTTCCACTGATCTATAGGGCAATTTTCACCTAGGCTTTATAAATTAGGAGCTTTCATAAGGGATATAACTTAAACTTGGATTTACTGAGGATAGAATTCTCAGACTAGTTTTGGCACATAACAGCTTCTCTATAGCTTTGGCTCTATACACACCCTTGATTATAAAAGAAAAGTGATCTTGTAATTTACACATCCAAGTCCTAGAGAACATGATTCCATATAACTTACAACCTAGGGAATTTTAGATTCCACTTGTTCCAACCGAGCAGTAGGTTTGGTAAGATTTATGCCTTACCATTTACTGCTACAGCTGGGCTCAACCTCTTTTCCCTCTCACTAAAACTTTGGCAAGAAATCAAGCTTTGAAGACAACACTGCACTGATTTTAATGATTTGTCCTCAATCAGCACCTGTCCATTCTTAGTTCTTTCGTTGCTGCAGTTGGAATTTGCACCTGATAAATATGAGGCAGTATTTGCGGGCTTAGGAAGGAACCCCAGTACGGTGGCCTTCACTCCCATCTTCTCATTGGCACTGGTCTGGTTGCCTGAGGGACATGGATCGTCAATGTCAGGATCTTCTTTGAGACTCTCTTGGAAAAGTTCAGACAGCTTTTTTCTTTTCCCTGTTGGGGACGGTTCAGGTAAAAAACCTGGAGCCTTCTCTAAGGTTTTGTTGAATTTAGGTGTACCAATAGAGAATCCATGATAGACTGGGGTATTGCCACGAGATGGCGTAAAATCTGTATTGTAAGTGAAAAGAAATGAATTAAAATGAGCTGAATTCTCACAGCCTATTAACTGGCACAAGGCAATCCCGAGATGCTAGCTGCTTTACATAGTCTATTTAGCAGTATAATGAAATTTGATTGATAACTTTGCAAACTGCACAAAGTTGTTATATAGTCCTGTATCAAATCTAACCAATGGCATATTTTTTAGGCTACGTATTTGTAAATAAGCGACACCCATAGCATCTAACAATGTAAGCGATAGAATATGACTGCTCACCACCATTGACACTGTAGAATTCATCTTCACAGTCAGAATCTAACCAGGGCCGGGAATCGAAAAAGGTTTCATCTTTAATATCTGCAAAGTAAGCAAAACATGCATTAACATCAAAGATTAAACAAACAAATGAAACTAACAACTTATAGATAAATCCATCACATGCCAATGATTTTGTCTTAGAATGTAAAAAATGAAATCATGGGCCCATAGGCGATCAAATTTGCTCTCCAAAGATTATGTCCCATGTCAGTCACAAGGGCAGATCCTCAATCAATTTGTTAGATGTCATGACATTCCTGAAATCGAGCTTCAAGAAAGCTTCTATGTTTCAAAGAAATTAGTCAGATCAGATCTCCAGAGGGCTGCATAAGTCAATGAAAAGCAGCCTGCATTAATCAGCAACAATCACAATGGAGAGTTGGGTTTGGTGTCACCATTTTCTAATCTTAAGAATAGCATCATCATTCAGCAAACAAAAGCCAAAGAGAGTTCAGATCCGCAGAGGATTAGCTAGTTATGTTGTCTAGATGACAAGTGTTAAAAACAGAAGAAAATTTAGCTAAGCAGTTGGGGGATGAAATATTCCAGAAGAAAACTATAGGAAAATTTCTCAATTCTTCTCAATCCCAACTTGAATAGTAGCATTTCATTTCCATTACAACATCAAAAATCACTTGCTCTTAAAAGGAATCTGAAGAAGGCAACATATTCGTCACTGGCCGCATTCTCATCTAGAATTTATAATCTCTCACATCCATCCTTGACTAGAAAACCAATTCAATAATCGATACAAGCTTTTTCCAACAAAAATGACAAGAAGAAGAAGCTCGCCCGAAAAAGAAGAAAAAGAACAGTAGTTGCGTTTCTAACACCCTCAAAGTCAATGGCAGACGAAGACCTGCTGAGGAAGTCGCCAAGCTTCGGCTTTGCTAAAGCACATATCGTCAAGGGCCTCGCTGACGCACCACTGGCAACTGGGGTCCTGCGAACACTGGGATCTGGACGCCATCTGAGAGCAGCTCGAGATCTGCTGCCTCTTACGGTATCTGGGCATTGCTAACAAGCTTCCGCGGGAAGAAGAGGGGAGTGATCTTCTTAGGTCATTACTAGCTGTAGCAGCAGGGAGGAGAAACAGAAGGAAGATGCATAAAAGCATCACCATAGTCATGGATGATGAGAAGGAGAAGCTGCAGCTTTTAGTTGTAGATACCATCTTCGAGATTCGAAGAAATCACCGTAAATTCGGACTTTTTTCCTAATGATTCTCCATTTACTTCAACCTTCATGAGATGAGACCACTTTGGGTTTTATAGGTCACAAGGAACGAGGAACAGAGGACGACGCAGAAGAATAGCTTCCACGGAAGTTCTGTGACCGTCTCTTACCATTTCACTGTTAAATTACTAAATTGTCCAATAGTTATACATCTATTTTCACATTTGATCTTAAATTAATATTTAAAATTAAATGGCTGTTTATAATTTTGGAGATTTTTTGTTTTAATTTAACATAATATTAATAAGTCTTGTGTGTAATAAATTTACTGAGATATTGTATAACGTCAATAATAATTATGCGACTAACATTAAATTATTTTTATATAAATTAAAAGAGTATTTTATTATTACTCTTAATAATTTTAATTAGCATTATAAATCTTAAATAAAAATTAAGAGAAATAGGTTATTTGAAAATGTTAACAGGAGCATTTGAACGTTTCACTGGTTTCAGTGAGAACGCACGGAAAGATCGTATTTAAAGATTGTAAGAAGAAAAAAGGAGACCTAAGAAAAATTACAAAAAGGTGATCAAGAATGATATAACAATGTTAAAAACCTATCAATGACATAACTCGTAATAGAAAATTTTGGTAAAGATTTAAGTAAAAGATCCTTCGTAAAGAAATTCTTATAATTCTTCTTATAGTTAGCTTAAACTTGTAAATAAGTAGTACTTGTCTCTTAGAGATTTAGATTGATAGCTATTATTATTATTGTCATTTTTGTTATTATTATTATTGTCATTATTAGTATTATTATTATTATTATTAATAACTTTCAGTTATTATTATTATTATTAATTTTCTCTTACTTTTTTGTCTCTCTCTTTCAGTTCCCTTCACAACTTTTCTACTAATTAGATATAAAGTTGTACATTACTGAATCTCTTCGACTCAACGTATCAGCGAGATTAGTGTTGTTGTTGTTGTTTTTGTAATTATATATATAATATAAATGGTATTTTAATTTTTAAATATGATTTTATTTGAGATATATCTAAATTTAATTGTATAATAATAAATCATATATATAATTTTGATTAGTAAACATGGGAAAATATAATTAAAATTAGTATATTTAAATTAAACTAACTAAATTTTAGAAGTAAGTAACATTGAATAAATATTTTTTGTTTATAAGAGAATTAAATTTTGATATATTTTTATGAATTTATTTTTTAAATTATTGAATAGTAAATCTTAGAAGCCAAACAACCAGAAACTACGAACATTAGCAAGGAAAGATACAATCTTAGAGTTTGATTTATAGACTTGAATATTAAGCGAAGCGAAGGGACCAGAAACTATGAACATACCAAGGTCATCAAAAGTCTTGATGGATGATTCTGGAATCACAAGCTTGTCCGTCTGCGAGCCAAACGTCACTCCCATTTTCACGGCTGAATCAGGTGTACCCTTGTCGACTACTGAAACGCAAGAACCCATTGTCTCTCTCAGGCTAAACCACCAAGACGGCCTCTCTGATCATCTCACATACATTCTTTTCAAGCAAGTTAAAAGTTAAAGCATAAGAAGGAGAAGGAGAAGGAGAAGGGAGTTGCTTTTGGCTCGATTGTAAAAGGACAGAGAAATAGCAACTGGTTTGCAAGTAAAGAACAGAAAAAGAGAAAAAGGACTAAGGAAAAGCAAACAAAGAGGGCCAGACAGAGAGAGCAGGAGCTTGGAGCTTGGCCTTGAAAGGTAAGGTATGGTAAGTAGTGAATAGTGATGTGTTTGTATGTATGTATGGTAATGGTATGGAAATGTATATACAGACCACATAGCAGTCAAGGTTTTGGCTTTTTTTTAGAGGGTAAGAGAAGGAGACTTTACTGGTGGTAACTGTTGCTGCCTATTTAGTTACCTCCAAGAAAAGCCAAAACCTTGACTGCTATGTAGTCTGTATATATAATATTCTAAAATTTAAAATAAATTAAATATGAAATAAAGTAAATAATATCAAAATAAGTGATAATTTTTAAAATATGAAAATTGAAGTAAAAATATTAAATCATTAAAAATATAAAAATAATATAATTAAACCCAAATAAAATTAGGTATTTTACCTTATTTTCTCTTAAATAATAAATTTTGATATTCTATGTATTGTGTATATGCTCGTAGTTGGTGATGACAACGAGTCGGATTAGGTTCAATTTCATTTAGGTTTGAAATCAAACATAAATTTTATACTTAGGCATTAGGTTCTCGACTCGAGTCCGAGTTTAATGGAGCTCAAGCAACCCAAAATCCAATTAGACTTGGTTGAAGTCACGCCAAATTTGATTAAATATAATCTTTTAATTTTTAAAAATAAAAAACATCATTTTCTTTAAAAATTTCAAACTTCATATCATGTTAGGTTGAAATTTTGAGTATGAACATGATCTAAAGTCCAAATATTAAAAAATAAAATTCAATCAATTCATATTAAACTTGTTAACTTTTGATCGAGTCGAATTGAACCAACTTTTCCAACCTGCTCTCAAGGACGAATTCAGAAAATTTTTTGAGTGGGGTAAAATATTTAAAATATTCTTATATTCCTAATTTTTTTTAGTGGGGGTAAAATATTTAAAGTACTATTATATTATTGAATTGAATTAATGGGAAATTTTTTTTATAGGATTAAAACTTAAAATAATAATATTTTTATATAAATTTTTTTGGAGAGAATAGGAGCCTCCACTTGCTCCCAATGTGCATCCTCTCCGCTCGTACCGCTTCACGTACAGGTATGACTCACAATAATCAAGTCAACCTCTTAGGATTATGAACCAAATTTTTATAATATGGAAGATTATTGGGTAAGGAAAGTTGTTTAGTGATAAAAGAACTCTACGTTAAAACATGGTCATGACATATTATAATTTAAAATTAATGGATTAAACATTAGTTCGGTTCACAGTTCACGCATGTTCAATGAATGCTTCTGTAACATCAGCGTGGTTACGTCATGCTTTTATTTAAGATATACGTTACGTAACTTGAGGTCAAGCAATAGTAAGCATGATAAAAGCATGTTCATGAAGAACCTCTCAAGGAAGGAGACTTGTTGCAGGCCAGCAGCAGCAGCTGAGTTTAATTGTAAGAAAAAGAAAGTGTGTAATTCGAAGGATCTCAGAGCTATCTAGCTCGATGAAGAGATCGTTGTAACCATACCAAGAAAGCTGCTTGTTGAGATGCATACAGTTAGGGGTGAACATTCGGGTAATTCGGGTCGAAATTTCACTGTTCGGGTCCGGCCCGAATTACCCGAAATTTTTTTATCTTACCTCGCTCGAACCCGAACTTTTTCTAACCTGAGCTTACCCGACCCGAATTACTCGAATTATCGAATTACCCCGGCCCGAATTACCCTAATTACCCGAATTACCCGAATTATCCGAAATTTTATAACATAATTCGGGTAATTAGGCCATCCAAAATTTTTTGGAGTGACCCGACCCCGGCTCGAAAATAATTCGGGTAAAACCCGAATTACCCGAATTACCTGAAATTTGAAAATTTGGTACCCGAATTAATTCGGGCCGGGCCAAGTACTCGGGCCGGCCCAAATAATGCTCACCCTACATACAGTAGATGATCAGCTGAAGAAAGCGACGGAGGACTTTGATTGACTCTACAATCATATAGAGGAGCTGAGGAGCAGGAATATCTTCCTGGACCAGGATTTCCATGTAAGGATTGGAAAATTTTGGAACGGGAAGTGCACCGAGGAGGATGCTAAAGACCATGAACTCGATTACTCTAATCATGCTTCAGGGAATGTTGGTCTAGGAACCATCAGGATTGACGAGATTGAGAAGTAAGCATGTCTGCTTCTATTTATTGTACAATCGTTTATATTTTTTTTATATTTTTGACCTTTGTATATCCAATTTGTTGCAATACACTGGAATACTCACTTGACTTTTGTATATCCAATTTGTTGCTAACAAAGTTTGACAATTCTTACGCTACCGTACAAATGTTCTTTGGATAATAATTAAAGGCACCCTTCGGCATCTTCACTCTATGCCATCTCATGGTTTGTATTTTAACCACACCTTCTAATTTAACCATCTCTTCTTACTTTGACGTTGATTGGGCTCAGGAACGATCGCCAATCTACATCTAATTATTGTATTTTCTTTGGCCCCTCATTAATTTCTTGAAGTTTTAAGAACCAATATACTATGACTATAGTAGAAGCAGAATATACGAGTATTGCTTTAGTTGTCGCTGAAATATGTTAGCTTAATTCTCTACTTGGTGAACTTAGTTTCTTCGATATTCAATCACTTTTGTACCATAACAACGTTGACATTATTTTTCTTGTTGCAGATCTTGTCTCTCATGTTCGTACCAAATATATTAAAATTAATATACACTTTCTCTATTATTTTGTCAACAAAAAAAATCTCTTTATACATCATATCTCAGCTTCTTTTTTATTGTTACATCACAAGCTCAATATTCTTTCAAACATTAACTTGTGGTAGGAGAGGGGGGCTAATATCAACTCATCCTCCTAATCTTTTAGGGTCTGTTATTGTTTGGTTGGATGTTAATTAATAGAATAGAATGAAATATAACGTAACGGTTTAAAATGGAATAGAATGTAATATAATGAAAAGTTGTTTGGGAGGGATGAAAGAGTTTATAATGTAATGTAGTGAAATGTTGTTTAAAAGATTGATGGAATAAAATGTAATGTATGATAAATGATTATTATACTTCTAATATTAAAATGGTTGTTACAGAAAATTTAAGTTTAACACTGTGATTTTAAAACAGAAATCATGTGTAATTACAAAGTCACGGTTCAAGTCATAATTGTGACAAATAATTTTTTAATATATTTTTTATATTTTAAAATAATAATAAAAAATATTATTTTATTATTAAGTATATACAATTTGTTATTAATTATATACAAATATTATTATTAATTATTAATACATTGTATTTTATTCTATTATATGTGTCTTGTATTTAAAATAATTTATTTATATAGAAATATATACAAACAATTAATGAATGATTTTTTATATATTTTCTATTTTCATTAATAAAAATTTTATTTTTAATTACATGAAATTTATTATTAATAATATAAAATATTATTATTAGGGTAAGGAGAAATAATATAAAAATATTATTAATTATATACAATTTTTGTAGACCGTAATAAATGAGTCTGGGAAAAAGGGAGTTAGGATTAGAAGAAATAATTGATATTAAGAAAAATTATTAATAGTATATTAGGTAATATATATTTATTAATTTACGTTTCATTATAAATCTTTCGAATCGGAGTTTTTTATTTTCACTGTTTAGGATAAAATATAATGTAACATGAAACCTTCTGCTTTCATCTCATTTTATCCCATTCTATTATGAACTCTCTACCAAATAATAGAAGTATGTTACATTTTATCGGTTTCATTATTAACCAGTCAAGCAAACAGGTTCGAAGTTAGCTCATTTTCTATAATTACATATATTCTCTTATAATAATAAAAATAATAATAAATATTTCTTAATTTTAAATACAAATAATTTTTAAGAGATTGAAATTGAAATTATAACGTAATCAATGGGCCCCACCATTGCAGGTTTGGGGATTCGATATGCGAAAAGAGGTCGCGCCGTCGTGGGCAAAGGTGGGGCCCAGTCTGCTGTTTTTTTACCGTCGGATCAAAACCAAACTCTCACTCCTCACGCTCTGCACATACACAGACACACTATTGCACCCCGACACACAACCGCGCGCGCGCGCACATAGGCACACACTCTCTCTGTCTCAGACGCTTTGGCTTGCGAATCGGATCTTTCTCGTGATCAGGCATCTCTGGTGATTGTTTTGTATCGGTACGTTGTTCTCCGTGCTCTCTCTTACTATGTGTTTTGATGTTTTAGTGCTTGCTTTTTGGTGGTTATGGCGTTTGGTTGCCGAGAAAGTGGAGGAAAATGTTGGAATGGGGGAAGTTTCTGGTTTTGATACTGTTTAAGCTTTGGAGAAAAAGGTGATAACGGCTGTGTCATTACATGTTAAGCGAGAAATACGGTGTTTTAAACATCCACAAAATTTGAAGTTACTTTATTTTCATATGATTTACGTGTTTGTTTTCTTTCTTCTAGATCTAGCAGGTTCTTGATTCGATTATGATTCTGTTCATCACAAGAAGAACTATGATAATCTGATTTGGGAATCAATAAACGTGCTTGCTTGAAATAAACTTCTAGTGCATGAATTGATGAATTTGCAGGTGACAATGCTGCTGCTACAAGGCATTATCAGTATTTTCTGATCAAATGGGGTCCAGTTCAGATCAGAATGGCTTAAGAGGGCAAGACTCTTTAAAGACAAGGAAGGAGACAGTAGTTCCAGGCTATGTAAGCTTGGCATTAAAGCATCAGGAAAAGTTCAGAGGGAAAAACTGCATCATCCAAACATCTGTGGGTCGATCTCATGAACTCAAGCAACATGTGAATGGTGGGACTCGGGTTCAACAAAATGTTTCAGGGAATTGCTGGCCACAGTCTGTCAAGGAAAATGTGAATAAAGATGATAAGCTTGTCAAGTGTATGACAGATTTGTCCGTTTATCGTTTGGAGAAACGTGAAAAATTGCAAGATAAGGCTTTGAACATTGGGGTTTTGGACTGGGCAACTTTAGAGAAGTGGAAGTACAAAACAAGGAGTCCCCAAGTTGATGATGCCAGTAATGTAGCTTTAGATGGCACTAAAATGGCAAGCAAATCGACTGTGGGATCATCTGCCTGTCCTAATGCAGTTCAGAATGGAACGAATCCCTACAAAATCAATCAACTTCCTCGTTGTTCTCGTGATAAACTTACCAGTAGTGATGGTGTTGCTGGTATTTCTGGAGATAGTAATCTCTCTGTCCAGAATGCTTTAAGCTTTCAACATTTTGAAACTACTCCAGAGAATCACATTGGTAGACATAAGACGGATAAATGGACACACAAGCTTTTTGACAAAAATAATGAAGAAGAGAGTTCAGGAAATCAGAAGATTACTTCAAGTACGGGAAATTTATCGCCAAACTCGAGATACGATGCTATCTTAAACACGTCCATGGTGGATCCACATGCTTCTGATGACGAAGCAAAGAAGAGGCTTCAGGATGTGCAAGAATCTGATATAAGGAGAAAATCCTTGGACAAGAATATCACTTTAAGCCAGAGAGTTCCCAACTCAAAGTTGGGAAGTTGTGAGCTTCCATTTGGTCCAAGAGAAAAGAAGATTATATGCAATGGTGACACAAAGAAGAGGGTAAAAGAATTGCAGAAAATGGCTGCTGATCTGTCAATTCAGCGTCAATCTGATGAGACAGACATGGAACCACACTCCTTACTACCTACTTTGAACATAACTCAAGAGGAAGAATTGTTGTCTGATGCATCTAACGCGAGACAAACAAGGAAAAACGCACCATTCAATAAGATGCCAATTATTCCATTAACCGGTGAGTTTTCTGAAAAGAATAGCATGGAGGCCACAGATGAAAACTTGGTTGAAACTTCAACAATATTTCAGGAACGACCTGAACAGGGAACTAAAAGAGGCAGACATCCGTCACCAAATCGCAGGTTTAGTTTCAGCTTAGGTCACATGACAAGAAGCTTCAGCTTAAAGGATAATTCATCTGTCCCTCAGTTGACCTCCGCATATGTATCGATTAAATCCGGTCCGATTTTCAATGGTTCTAGTAGTCTGAGTGCTGCAAACAAAGAGAAGAATGGTCACCAGAGAGGTAGATCAAGCACTCTAAGAAGACTTCTTGATCCATTATTGAAGCCCATTGGCTTACTTCCGGTTCCTTCAGCTGAAACTGATCAATCGCCAAAAGGAAGTTTGAATCCCTTCAGCTTGAAGCCACCACTTTCCAGAGAATTACTTCAAAATGGAAAGGATATCACATCAAGCATACGAGGTTTCTTGCATTTCAGCCGAAGGAATGGACTCCCTTTCTTCAGGTTTGTGGTCAACAAGAAAGGTAGCATCTTCGCAGCTCCCACGAAGAATTCTGCTTCAATGGGGAGAAATGCTTCAAGCTGCAGCTACTCATTTTACACCATTGATGAAATTCCAAAAAAGAGCAGCAGCTGGATAAGTCATGGCACTAAAGAGAAAAGATGTGATTTTCTCTATAATGTCGCTGCACAAATGGACGTGAATTGCTCTTCTTTCTCCAGTTGTAGAGGACAAAACTCAACTAACCAGTATGTGGAAAAGGAATTTGTTTTATGTGGTGTCGAGCTAAGGAAAGTTGATCAAGCATCTCCAGGGTTCACTTCAACAAGAGAGCTCGCAGCTGCTGTTGTCAGGGTCTGCGGTGAGAGTTCAAGACTTGCCATTCAGCGAAGTTGTTATGAAGATATGACAGCAAAGTGCTTCTCTCCATGCACGCCAGTGAAAGAATGCTCTTGCAACTTGAGAATGAATACTACAGTCATACTTCCCGGCGGTATACATGGTTTGCCAAGCAAAGGCGTTCCTTCACCATTAATTCAGCGTTGGAAATCAGGTGGATCGTGCGATTGTGGAGGTTGGGATGTTGGTTGTAAACTACACGTTCTCTGTAGTGAAAACAGACACTATCACATTCCAAAGGAATCCGAAGGTTTCTTGATGTCGGACCATTTTGAACTTTTCTTTCAGGTGCTTCTTTCTGTTCCATTCAAGAATTTTCTTAACATCCTATTTGGCAATGTCATCTTAATTTCTCTCGTCACAGGGAGGAGCTCAACAAGACAAGCCAATCTTTAGCTTGACTCCTATTCACAATGGGGTGCACTTGGTCGAATTCGATTCTTCAATCTCTTCACTACAGGCATTCTTCATCTGTGTTACAATTATAAGCTGCCAGAAACCATGCGATCTTGCAGAAGAATATACTCTGTCCGAAGATGAAGGCTTGTGTGAACCCAAAAGAGAGAGTGAACGGCCCAAGGATACAAACGTTCTCGCTCGTAACAAAGCACCGGTAAGTTACACTCCAAGTCCTCCGTTATCCCCTGTTGGAAGGGTCTAGGTTGATGTGAGGATAGATGTTTCCTGTTTGTTCATGGTTACATGACTCTGTTCTAAGTGGCAGAGGAAGTTGGTATGGAAATTGGCATAGCCATTGGGGTTTTTCTGGTAACTCTAGTTGCCCTAACGACATCACGTTTACTTTAGTCTTGGGTTAATTTCTTCAGTTGTACAGAATTAAGATTTGAAGCTGAAAGAACTTATTTAGGATGGTCCGTTACTGCAAAAAAAGGCAAAAGTGCCATTTTTTATGCCCCAAGCTTGAATACTTTTGCATTAAACAAAATGTTACCACTGATTTGGAACCAGGATAATGTTCCATTCATATCACTCCAAAAATTTCCAATTCAATATCTCGTGGAAAATTATAGTTCGATCGACCAAACAACCTCCCGGCTTTCCGGTATTGTGTGAAAGCCAGGTGCTTGTAGGCTTTCGTGTTTAGGGACAATGTTTAACCGGAAAGCCTACGAGCACCTGGCTTGCACGCAACATACATTGACCCTGAACACATAGTAGAACCGAACATTATTTTTGCATAGTTCTCAAAGGCTATTCCTGATTTTTGCAACTTTAGCTTAGTTCTTCTCTTCAGTGGCATTCATTAAGCGGATTGACACATCAAGTTCCCTAGCATTCATACAAAGAAAAACACTTGCCATTTGTTGGATATTAGGGACATCCTGAAAATGTCTGGATTTAAATATGGCTTTCAAAATGGGCAATAGTTAGGATCGGTGCGCCGAGGAGAAACAAGGTTATTAGATACACCAGAAAAGTCCAGCTAGAACCACATATGCAAGTTTCTCCGCACGTGGGAAGCAAAGTTATTAGATACCTCCGGAAAGTCCGGCAAGAACCACACCTGGAAGTTTCCCCGCATGTGGAACTGATTGAGATGCTTGGAAGAAAAAACACAAGACATAGCAGGAAAAAAATAAAGTCTGTCTTGCATCTCACGTCACGCGGAAAGAAAGGATGCTGCCAAAGAGTCAGTCGAAACTCGTCTTCACTCCTGCGCTAAGCCATCCCGTTCACAAATCTTGTACGCAAGTTGGCACAGTGCTTTCGCTTTAAATCAATCTCCCTCATCTGGTCCGCCCGGTAAAATCAGCTCTCCTGTCTGCTAGTCCAATTATGATGCTTTCACTGCTTGAAATCTGCTTCAAGCACTCACTTTTCACGAGACATGCTCGTAATGAACTTGAAACGGTGAGTTAGTGAAAAGGGTGGTGTGTGAAGCATATTTAGATGCTTGTATTGGCAATCATTTGGAGAATACAAATGCAACCATTTAAAGAATCAGCAAATGGGTTTGAGTGACAGACTGTAAAAAAAGAAAGCAAAGAAAAAACACATAAACTTAGCAACACTTCAACACAAATGCATGCAAATGAGGCACACAGAACCTGAGCACAAAGGCAGTGATCTAGACAGACCCTTTTTTGGGGTTTTTAAATTCGAATCACACCACTCAAGTCCGATCAAATTTTGAGCCGGAAAAACCATTACCACCTCTGCTAATTCTGGTTTGGGTTTAGAGATGGGGTTTTGAGTAAACTTTCCAATTTTCCTCGTACCTAGAATTTCATAGCGGAATGGATTTGGTCTTGATTGGGCTTTTGGCTTTCATTTGAAGTGGCGTGTGGGCACGCGTACGAAAGCCAGCGCCGTTTTATATTTTCCTTCTGGAAGAAAACGACTTCCAAAAGTCTCTCAGCCTTGACTATGGATTTTCTGAGATTTCTTTGGATAGATAAAGTTGGATATTTTAATTTTTTTTAATTGTAATTTATCCCTTCTGATAAGTGATAAAGGCCCATTGTAATATGAAAACTCCCTACTTCGCGCTCATCGATTTGTTATATTTAAGATTTGGTTTAAGGCTTTTAAGAACCCCCAAGTTTGTCCTAGGTTTATCCAACATCCCGAATTCGATTTCCCAAATGTTAACAAAAGTCGGCCATTTGCAAAGTGCCCCAACTGTAGTGAGCCCCACCTACTAACGCAGTGTTAGAGTGAGCGTATATTTAAGATTTGGTTTCACCTCCTCTTATAAATCCTTATACGGAAGCTTAGTGGTAGGGATTTATCTTTATAAAATGTTAACACAACCATAACAATTCGATATAACTCTCACTAATATGCAAACATGAGACATTTAATAATATGTAACTTTACGTATATAAACAGACAGAATGCTATCTAAATTCTTTTTATGACAGTCTTTTTATTAGTTAAGGATAAGATTACATATTATTGGACTTTCTCAGATTTCACGTATCAACAGAATTCTTATTAGATTATTGTTGTTGTTGTAGTATACTAAATATAATAGTTAGTTATTTTTAAATGTAAATTCATTAAATTTTAAGGTTAAATGTAATCAATTTTTATATTTTAATTTTTGTATAAATTATTAGTTAACATATAATATTGTTTAATTATCATATAACTCTCTTTATTATATTATATTAGTTATTAATTTACTTTTAATTCATTACAATTTTTAAAATTTAATATCATGTGATTTTAAAATTATAAATAAATGAATAGTTATAAAATATGATAAAATAAATTATATAATAATTAAACAATATTATAAGAATATAAATGATATTTTGGAAAATGTAAAGATAAAAAAACAAACAAATAAAATAACTATCTTAAAATCCAAAATCAAAAGATCTAAATTTCTTAACACTTAAAACTTGTTAGACTTTACTAATGTCATTTAGTGATAATTTTATGGATGAAAGACAAATAAATTTCTATAAATACTATTAGCAAATTTGGTCCGAATCCGATTCAATTTAAAATCAATAAATTTAGTCTAAATTAATCGAACATAGCTTAAATTTTTCTGAATAATATCGACAATTAATAAAATTAATCAGTTTAGCAAGTTTAATTGTAAAAATCTAAAATCGTCTAATTGTTTTGTTTGATTTTAACTTTTCAATTCGATTTATTTTAATAATTCTTTTTAACATCAACATATTAATTAATTAGTCAATTTTTATAAATTGATAAGTTTTAATATATAAACATCTAACAAATTTTTTCAAATTAAACTTCAAATTTTTTGTTGAGTATGGACAAACTGTTTCAATTATTTTCAAATTTTTTAATTTTATTTAATCTTTAACTGATTAAATCTTTTAAACCTTAAATCTCTTGTCTTACCGGTTTAATTTTTTGTTTGGTTTTTAAAACATTGAATAATATAAAACAATACCATTTTAGGATAGAACTTTAAGTAACTTAAATTAAAATTTCAGTTGAATTTTTATATTTGAATTTAATTTAATAATTTAAACTTAATTTATTAAATTTGAATTAGTTTATATTAAAATTTTAATTAATGAGCTCTTAAAAAGCTTTTAACTTAAAAGTAACTATTGACCTTTTTGACCATTGGCTCGTTAAAAGTGATTTCAATCGTGCAGCACTCAACTATTGAACCGGTCCTCTGTCTCCAACAGCACTATGCCCTCCTCCCCCACAAAATCCGGTTGGTGAATGATGTTATAATCAACTGTCATTTAACTGCCTTTAACTTCCACGCTTATGAGGTTAATTATATCTATATATACATATAGTTTTCCATATTACGGTCCTTCTTGGTAGGAATGTCAATTTTGACTGGCCAACTTTATTTTGGCTCCGATTAATTAAGTCACGGGCCGATTGATAGCCTGATCGAAATGTCAAAAATGATATCGTTTTTAAATATATTTTTTAAAAATATATAGGGTTAGTTTGGACCGGCCCGACTTCAGTTAGGTTCAACTCAGTCAGTTGACATCTTTACCATTTAAATATACTTTAGTTTTTCTGCTATAGTTTTTAATTTTTGGCTTCTATTTTTCTATGAAAAAAATCATAAACTTGGGTTAGGTTTGTATTATAAATACTGAAACAAAAACTTTAGTAGTTGAAAGAAACTAAAATGAAAACATAATTTTTTAAATTTTTTTATAGTTTTAATTTTTTTTAAATCTTATTATCTTGGACCTTGAACTTTAATTAGATGGAATTTATGGTTTTATTTTAAATCATTAATTTGTGTTGATTTATTTAAACATATAATTAATGTGTAAATTATATAATTTAAGTGTACACTTAAAGATGAGAATGAAAATTTTTCTTAATATTAAAAACTTCACAACTTAATTAAAGTCTAAATACATGAAGGATAATATATTTAAAAGTTTCTAACTAATTTTTTTAAAGTTTTAAATTTAGTTACTAATATTTTAAAATTAGTACAACAACAATAATACTCATTAGAAATTTCGGTGAGATATGAAGTCTAGTAGTACACAACCTTACCTCTAACTATCAAAGAGATCGTTTCCAAATTTCAAAATTAGTATAAATAAGACAAAAACATTGTTTTTATTGACCTAACTAATAAATAGATATTTACATGATATTTGATAGACATGTTAGCAAAAACAATTTTTTGAACTTATTTATATAAAATTTAAAAGATTAGTTGCTAAATTAAAAATTTAAAATATTTGACACTAAATTAGGAAATATTAAAAAGTTAAATACTTTTGGTTCAACCAATTATATATTTAATATAGACTTATTTATTAGACACCTTTCAGATATGAATGTCTTATCTAAATATTTTATAATAATAATTATTTGTCAATTTAAAGACCCTTTTAAAACTTTTGAAATTAAAATTGTCCTATTATTTATTACGAAAATTATAATTTAAATTATAATATATTTTTTATTTTACCATTTTAACTTTATATTAAATTTTATTAAATGTTGATTGGGCAAAATTTTATGAAATGTTAATTGGGCAAAATTTCTACTTACAAAAAGTTTTCCAAATTATGGAGAAAATAAAAAATACCCTCCATTTTATATGTTCTCTTTCGAGATTATTAAAACTTAGGAAAATGCTCTCTCGTTTTGGAAAGAACGTTTGAGGATTCGTTAAACAACGTTAAGTGTCGTTTTAGTTGTCTTATATATATATACATGTATCTTTCACTTTATTAGCAATGTCACATGGAGGGCCGCATAGCAATTTGTAGAAGAACAGTAGGCGAAAGCTTCGATCTTTCATCATCTTTTAAGTTTTAAATATAAAAGGTCCACTCTTTTCTTCTCTGTCTCTCTCCTCTTTGTTCTCCGTGTCAAACTCGCGTTTCTTAGGACAAACCATTCAGCTAGGAAACAGAGAATCAGAGGGGTTTTTAAAGGTTGTTTTTTTTGATTAGTTATTCTGTGAGAATTCCTAAAAACGCGTTGTTGTTTGTATAATCACAGACCCTTTTTGATCCTTTTGATCTTGGTCCATGTACGAGCTTTCTGAGCAGATCAAATCCGTCTGGATTGAAAAGTTTGCTTTTTTGGTTTGATTTGGTTGGTGGGTTCTTTCTGGTTTTGGGATTAAGAGGGTAATTGGGGGAGTTAAGAGGTGGATTATGTTTTAGTATTGAGGGAATAGCGATGTTGACATTAAAATTTGGGTTTGAAGTACTATGGAAGTAGTGGTTAGTCGCAAACAACAACAACAAGATGACGCTTTACCTTGGTCGCGAGGCTTCAAAGGTTTCTCTTTTCTCTCTTTTTTTTGTGCTGTTGGATCCTCTGTTGCTGTTAAAAGAGTTCTATTGTAGTTTGTTTTAACGATTATATGTGATTTTGAAGTTTGTCTTGATGATCTGATTATAATAGATTCCTTTTTTCTATTCTCCTTATGAAGCTATGGAAGAGAATTTGTGCAGAGACAACCGCAGAGATCAATCTTCTTGCAGAAAATTGGAAGTACATATTAGCGGGTTTAATATTCCAGGTTCCATTTCTTGTCCCAGAAAATTCATAATTAGTTTTCCTTTTTCAGATTTTCTTTCCATGCGGTTTCTAAGTTATTTGTTCATTATTGAGACGGGTGCTTGCTTCCTTTTCTGGGTCTAATAATGAAATTTCACATCTTTTAGGAGGGTGAGTGTGTTTGGACGTTTTAAGGATTTGGTGTTGTGACGAAGTTGAGAATTTGGTCCTATGGCAAAGTTGATACCAGTTCATGTGGACAGTCTCGATTTATGATGCTATTATTATCCTGACTTCTTGGCTTGGCTTGTAATGACATTAGTGTCTTTCCAAAATGACAATTAAAAGTTATTTGCAACTTTGTGTCCAATGCCGAAAGTCGGCATTTATAACTTTATGAACAAATATACAAATACTACCAAGAATTATAGTTACCATGAGATGAAGGGATATGCTTGCAATTATTCTTCCATCTTATGTTTGTAGCTAAGAGTTCATAAATATTTGTGGGGAAGGAAAAGGAGCTTCTTTTCAATTTTTTGCAAAATGTTCCATTTAATTTTTGCTTGTGTTATCTGATTTGAGTTCTTTTGCCATTTGCTTTTTCAAATTTCTGAATTTTTGTTTCTCAATTTGTTGATCTTGCTGCAGTACATACATGGCTTGGCTGCTCGAGGAGTTCATTATCTTCATCGACCAGGGCCATTATTGGGGGATCTTGGGTTCTTATTTCTTCCGGTTAGTCTTATTTCGGTGATTTTTTTTTACTTTCTAAGGAAGCCTACTTTTCTTTATCAAATGGTATCTGTACTTTTAGGAGCTTGGGCAAGATAAAGGCTACATCAGTGAGATGGTATTCACTTGTGTCTTTATCTCCTTTTTCTTGGTAAGGCTCACCCTAACAATCTTGTTGTCTTGCTTCTGTATCGACTATTTTAATGTGAGATTATATTTTGGTACAGTGGACCTTCCATCCCTTCATCTTCAAGAGCAAGAAGATCTACACGGTTCTTATTTGGTGTAGGGTTCTAGCGTTTCTAGTTGTAAGCTCACTTTAGTCTGTGACTCTCGATTGGTGTTTTTTATAATATATGAAGCATGTCAATGTAGTGTGAATGTTGGAATTGGCAGCCAAGTTCAGAAGCATATGCTATGTGTTATCTGTGCTTGCAAATCTTTTGGATTATACTACATAATACTAGCTATCCCCATGTCTATTCTGACATGTTCTCTGGTTATCTGTTTGTTTAGGCTTGTCAAATTCTCAGGATAATTACATTTTATGCTACCCAACTTCCTGGCCCAAATTATCATTGTCGTGAGGTATAGATACTTCTCTTAAGTTTTGAGGAAAAGGTCATCCTTTACAGCATGGATTTGTTCTCCCACATTATTTTATTTTTCCATATGTATATATAGTTGTCAGAGATTTTAACCTTGGTAGTTATACTGCTTTACCGATGAGGCCAAGCTCGATGTAGTTCTTCTACATTCTATTTATGTTTGAAGCTTTTCCAACTGTGTATTCTTTAAGAATTTGTTTTCCTTTTAATTAATAAATCTCTGCTTAATATGGAGAATGATCTCCTCGTGTATTGGGCACCTTTTAGGGTTCAAAACTTGCCAGGCTGCCACTTCCACAAAGTGCACTTGAAGTAGTTCTAATTAATTGTAAGTAAGCTACTACTTAATACGATTCTTCGTTATTTGGTCAAAGCTAATGCAGTTTATTGTCATGCAGTTCCTCGTGGCATTGTATACGGGTGTGGTGATTTGATATTTTCATCTCACATGATATTCACTCTAGTTTTTGTCCTCACATATCAGAAGTATGGCACTCGAAGGTAAAGTATTACATGTTATATTATTCTACATCCCTTTCGAATTTAAATAAGAATGAGAAATGAAACTTGCTATGCGACATGATAACAATGCTTTTGGTTTATAAATCAATATCATCGATTTCTACCTTACTAGTTGGCCTGAATTCCATCAGTCTATAATGCACGGTTTCAGGTGTATAAAGCAGCTAGCGTGGTTGGTGGCTGTAGTTCAGAGCCTTCTAATTGTTGCATCGCGCAAACATTACACAGTTGATGTTGTTGTTGCCTGGTATGTGGGATGCACTTGTACAAATGAATTGCTTTCATGAAATCAATTGATCACTTCCTAATTTCTTATTGATCTTAAATCGATATACCAATGCAGGTACACTGTCTATTTAGTGGTGTTCTTCATAGACAAGAAACTATCAGGTTACATCATACAAACTTTCATATGTAGCTTTTTCCTGAAAAATCTTTTCTTTTAGTTGCACCATTCACACACTATACTGATCTGAATTTATCAATTTGCAGAACTACCAGATCGGACCATTGGTTCCACGTCTTTGTTATTGCCATTGAGCAGCAAAGACAAGGATAGCAAGAATAAGGATAGCAAGAACAAGGAAGAGAATCAGAAGCTCTTGAATGGGAACACAGTAGAGCCTGCAGAATGGGTATGGTGAAACTTATCTTCATAACTATCCTACAGAACAGCTATGTACTAATGTGTGTTTCATATTGTCGTTTATAAACAATTCTTACTATCTGATTCAGAGGCCTAGAACTCAAATCAATGGCAAGAATCTTGAAGATGCCAATGGATTCCATGTTGATATTTCTACTGTGAATGGCGTGTAGAAGACAAAGCCCCTACAGCCGCTGCTATGATCGATGCAAGGACTGCTATTTGTATCTTTACGAAATTGGTTATCCTTACTTGTATAGTCTGCTTCTATGCCTAAAGATTGGTGGGTACTAATTTGTATTCCTAAAAGGAAATGAATATGGGAGATAATTGCAGACAAAAAAACATCCATCGACAGCAACAGTGTACACTCATGGCATCTTTTCTTAGTTTAGATTGTTTGTCACGTTCCTGTTCCTCCTTAAGTTACTGTCCCTGAAGTTGTACCTTTGCTTGTAACCTCTTTACTTGATCTTCAGACATGGTAAATACAATCCCATCTTCACTCAAAGACATGCCAGACACTTTCATACTAAAACATTCCATTCACTTTTTCCATTTCAGGATTCTGCAGTAAAAGTATGTTCTCAAACTTGAGGCAAACCAGATACTGGATCAACAGATAATGCTCTTTTTCATGTTACTCTCTCCGAAGCTTTCTTGTCAGATCATCAGAAATCATAAATTTGCCTCTTCAGGATCAGAACTTTTGTTCATTTTTACTGTTCAATCACTTCAACTACCCTTAAATTCTTTCAAACTGACATGATTGAATATATAAACATATTTAGGAAGTGAAGAATGTACTGTAAAGCAGATTGATCTGGTAGTTTCAGGATAAGGTTCTCCAGAGTGTTAGACAGAATTCTGAGCTAACCCTTTACAGAGTGTTGACATTGGCAAAGAAATGAGGTCCCATGCACCTTCATCTTACGAGGCATCATAAGCTATGATTTGCCCCACCTTTGTCCTTCTAAAAAGGGTGATTCTTGCGCAATTTAAGCTATCAAAGTTTAGTCAATAAAGAGCACAGGCAGAGATGAAATAGATGAATAGACCCAATAATACTATCCCTATGAACCATCACTATCACTCTCTGCATGCTCATAGGGGTCCTCTTGAACCCTAAGTGGCCGATCCAAATGATGAAACCCAACTGTCCGACAAAAGATATATTAATTTTTTTCTCCGTTGTCTCGTAATGGGGATGATGGTCAGTGAGTGATCATGCCATGCTCAACCTCCAGCTCCACCTAGTCTTTATTTCCCACTTTTTTTTTAATATATATAAAACAATAATAATAATAATAATATTTTAACGTAAATTGTGTTGTAACGTAAGATTAGAAGAAATCCGGTAACACAAGACTTGATATCTAATTAACTGAGAGATTATTTAAATATGTTTTTCAAAAAATTTAAAAATAATAGTCAATTATATAAACAAATAATTGTATAACTAGGTTAAAATAAAAATAAAAATAAAATAAAATAAAGAAATTCAGAAACAAAATAAAAATAACAATAAATAAACAAAATAAATAAGTAATTAAAAGAGAAGAAAAATAGAAAATAAATAAATAAGATATTAAAAATAGAGAAAATAAATAAATAAGATATTAAAAATTTGATATATATATACATATTTAAATATTTACTTATAATATGACTAAATTTAGATAAAGAAGTAGATTTTAATCTTGACCAAAGCATGTTCCTGTGTTAAAATTGATCAAAAGTCAAATTTATCTTCTTTTAGAGAAAAAGCTACCACACTTTTGATCCTTTGATTAAGGATGATCTACCTCAAACTCTATTCACACTACCTGAATTTTATGCAAAAATAAATTTTTTTAATAATAACAAAAATTTATAATTATGACAAAATTATTAATATCTCAAATGGGCATAAATATGTAATAACATATAAGTTATATTAAATTTAATTAATATTTATTACTTATGTTTACTTTTGTATTTTTAATGACGAATTTAAAATCTTTAAATTAACAACCATATGAAATAAATTTAATTAATTATAACTCTAAAATCTAAATTGAGAATTTATCTCAATGCCATTTGATAAATTTATTTATAAAACAACTTTTTTAAACAAAAAATTAATTTAACAATAGACTATAATAGAGTAATTAATTGATAAATTAAAACAATTTCCACCAAATCAACTACCATAACGACTTTACTGAAACAGCACCTTCTGATACGGCGCCGTTTTTTTGCCTTTTGACTCCTTAATTTAACCTCAAACAAAAATAAAATTTTGATGATATTATTTTTTATAAATAAGAGAAAGACGAAAGCAAAAGAGAGAGAGTGTGAGTGAAGTCTCAGTGATATAAACCCAGTTGCAAAGCAGACCGTCTGATTGTTCGACCTTCCGCGTCTTCTCTTATCAGCCGTCCGATCCTTTGATCAGCCACCGTCGCCAATGGGAGCCCGCTGCTCCAAATTCTCGCTCTGCTGGTTCCAATCCCACCTCAAGCCCTCCGTCCTTCAGTCCTCCGACCTCGGTAACGTACTAATGTCGGTGTGAGAGTGTCTACTTTTTGTACTTTTCACCAATAGTTTGCCCCGTTTTTGGCCTTTTCATATGCAGAGAACGAAGGCAAGAATGACCGGGACAGTCCTTGGCCGAGCTTCACAGAGTTCAGTTTGGCCCAACTGAAAGCCGCCACCGACGGTTTCTCCTCCGACAACATAGTATCGGAACACGGTGAGAAAGCTCCTAACGTTGTTTACAGAGGGAAGTTGGATAACGACCGTTTGATCGCCGTTAAACGCTTCAACAGACTGGCTTGGCCTGATTCCCGCCAATTCTTGGTCCGTTTCTAACGGAAAGTTCGAGTCTTTATGTTCCTCATTCTTGTTTCTGTTCGCTACTGTGACTTGACACGTGAAAAAACGTTACAGGAGGAAGCGAGATCAGTTGGGAGTTTGAGGAGTGAGCGATTGGCGAATTTGATAGGATGTTGCTGCGAAGGCGAGGAGAGGTTGCTCGCTGCAGAGTTCATGTGTAATGAGACCCTCGCTAAGCATCTGTTCCACTGTAAGATATAAATGGGTTTATGGTTGAATACTGAAAAAATATGGAATTTATTGGTGGGTTTGGTTGGTAATGGTTGGATTGATGCAGGGGAGAGCCAACCGATGAAATGGGCAATGAGATTGAGGGTAGCTCTTTACTTGGCTCAAGCTTTAGAGTACTGCAGCAGTAGAGGGAGGGCGCTTTACCACGATCTCAATGCCTATAGAATCTTATTTGATGAGGTGATCTTTTGCATTGCTTGTGGTTTTGCAGAATTGGTTTTCTTGTTTTTCTCTTTAACTTTTGGTAAATAATGTGGTTTTGGGTTTTGATAGGATGGAAATCCGAGGCTATCTTGCTTTGGACTAATGAAGAATAGCAGAGATGGCAAAAGCTACAGTACCAACTTAGCTTTTACACCGCCTGAGTACTTGAGAACTGGTACGAAGGTTTAGATTAGAAAGGGAACAAAAAGATTGCATTTTTATTAGTTTCTTTCATAAGGGTATTGGAAATTTCGATGAATGCTTAACCTGAGTAAAGTTTCATTAATGCTTTTTGGTAGGCAGAGTAACGACAGAAAGTGTGGTATATAGCTTTGGAACGTTGTTGTTAGATCTTCTAAGTGGCAAACATATTCCCCCAAGCCATGTAAGATTTATTTGATTCATAGTTTTGGATATTTCAGTTTTGTAAGTATAAATTCCGAAATGTTTATTCTCCTTCTTCTAGGCTCTTGATCTTATTCGAGGCAAGAATTTCCTGATGTTGATGGATTCTGCTCTGGAGGGTCATTTTTCAAAAGATGATGGAACTGAGCTAGTGAGGTTGGCTTCCCGATGTTTGCAGTACGAAGCTCGTGAGAGACCAAATGCAAAGTCACTTGTCACTGCTCTAATGTCGCTTCAGAAAGAAACAGAGGTAAATGCAGTGGCTGAACCAGATGAACATTCCGATTAGTTTCCTATGCAAGTTTTGATTCGTGAACATTTGTTCTAAGAAACCCGGCGATCCCAAGTAATTTTAGTCTTTAAAATCCAGATGACTTCCCCGCAAACTCTGGACTAAAATGTTCATTTAGCAGGTTCCATCTCATGTTCTGATGGGCATTCGACATGGACATATGCTGGTGCCAACTCCACCACCGCCCTTATCTTTGACGCCTTTTGGCGAGGCATGCTTGAGGATGGATCTTACTGCTATACACGAAATCCTTGAGAAGACTGGATATAAGGATGATGAGGGGATTGCCAATGAGGTGAACCCTTTTACTTTCTTATAGACTCTTGAATTTGTTCAACTCTAATAGACTCTTGAATTTGTTCAACTCTAATAGACTCATACCTCTTCCTCATAAAGCAGCTCTCCTTCCAAATGTGGACAAGCCAAATGCAGGAGACCTTGAATTCTAAGAAGCATGGAGATGCTGCATTTCGAGCAAAGGACTTTTCAACTGCCATTGATTGCTACAAGCAAGTAAGCCTTTTTCTGTTTCCAAACCTCTACTGGCACTTAAGTTTCTAAACTTGTGCATTTAATCAGTATTATCACAAGCAGCTAAGCAGTTTCCCTTATTATGCCCTCCTATGTAGTTCATCGACTGTGGAACAATGGTGTCCCCCACCGTGTATGCTAGGCGGTGCATTTCTTATTTAATGAATGACATGCCACAAGAAGCACTTGGAGATGCTATGCAAGCTCAAGTGGTGTCTCCTGAGTGGCATATTGCCTCATACCTTCAAGCAACTTGTCTCTTCGGCCTTGGAATGGAAAATGATGCACAGGAAGCACTCAAAGATGGGACAAACTTGGAAACCAGAAGAAACAAAAACTAAGGGTATAGGTTTCTTGTTCTTTTCTTTCTCTTTCCCTGATTTTCTTATCCATTTCTAGGCTCATTGTATTTAAGCATATTTTCTATCCCGTGTTTTCTCTTTGGCTTTACAAGATTCTTCCATAGTAGTTTTGTTTCAACTATTTAAGCTCCTGTCAAATCTCGAGTCTTTTGGATAATTAGTATTTAGGATACATATCCCTAAAGCAGGAGAAACCTGAGTAACAACAGCAATGAACCATCCTTTTCTAGTTACCTTTTTTCACTAATCTTTAGAGTAACATAAAATTCCTTCCGTACTCTTTTACACATCATGTTCTTGAAGAACATTTCCTTTTCTAGAATTATTAATTCCATATATTTCAAGTAGTAAATATTTTCTTTTAAGGCCTCAATTAGAGCAGTTTACGAGGGCACATTAAAGTGAAAGAGCCATGAAATAACAAATGCAAATATCATGCAAGCTAGCAAGAAATTTAGGAACCGATGGCCATGCCAGAAGCTTCGTGTTTCCGAATTAGGAACTGAAGCTGTAACTGTCTGTGCTGTCGGAGTGTTGTTCATCTCGATTGGTTGCTCTATTGACTCAATCTCATTTGGCCCGGCAATATTGCGTGCAACAGATTGACAAATCTCACAGGTCCTAACAGACATTAAGCATACTTGATTAACAGAAGAAACTGATAAACTGAAGAGATCAAAATGATACGAAAAAACTAACTGGAGATGCATCGTGGACGATCACAATAGTTTGATAAGAATGACAATTGGGAAATGATAAATAACTATTCATACAAAAAGCCAGATTATACTGCGAGCAATAATGTAATATTAAGTAGCTGGAAAATGGAGCTAACACTAAGCAATCTGGTGACAGAAAATGATGAACCCCAGTCCAGGAACAAGACAAGATGAAGAGGAAATAATAAAATAATCCGATCGTTATACTTGATAAATAGAGCTTTGGCATAACCAAGTTGAGATAATCATCATTCCATAAGTTGCTGCAAACATCAGATGTACAGTCTGAATGATTAACTCACTTCCCAGTCGTTAATGGCAAAGCACATGGCATAACAAACTGTACACATTCAAAAGATTGTCCACAACTCCATTCATTGTCTCTGACAGAATTTGTCCTACTTACTCTTAGTGTCGGAGTGGAGGAAGGGATGAGCTTCATGAACGAGGAAAATGATCAAAAAGGACTTGGAAAGAATTGATCGAGAAGCCATCAGGAATCTAATGATCACTTTTCTCTTCCCTTTTTCTTTTCTGTTAGAAAGGGACTAGAACCAACCCATGCTTTGTGTGAGGGGAAATTGTGTTGTTAAAGGCTTACTGGCATAACAGATGAAAAGAAGCAAGGTATCTGAACTATTCAGAGACTAAAGCAATAATGCTATATCACTAATCATCTTTAAAAGGCTAATGTATACATCAAAGAGCTGTCAACCTCCACTTCCGAGAGGAGAAAAAGAAATCAGATAAAGAGAACCAAGTATTGAGATGAGAAAAGTACGAAAATTTGGTAAAGATGTGTCGGTGTAGTTAAGACATGTGACAAGGACTGGTGTGTCCTTACACAGCTTGCCCTTTTTAGCTTTACCTTTCTTCAACTTGTTTAGTAGAGACAAGTAACATTCCAAACATATGATATAATGCAACTTTGTTCAATCTTCTACTGTTGAATTCTGTAGAGAACAATTCCTTAACAAAAAAGGAACCTCCCCATCAAGAAATGGCTTCAGACAGATTGAAAAGTTAGAAGAACATAACAACCAACTGGTAATCCTCCACTTGATAGTAAAAAACAGAACATAAAGCGCTTAAATTCTCACATGAATAAACAAAAATGAGAGTCAGTAATGGAGAAGCAGGATCATATGAACTTACTTGTTCCCTCTAATCTTGAACCAAGCCTCTGCACACCGTTTATGAGCAGCAGCTAAATCACCCTTACAAGCGCAACCCAGTTCAATAGGAACACCTGATTCATGACCACTACTCTCCAAACACAACTGGCAAATCCTACAATTCTTCTCCACTTTAGCCAAATGTACCTTTATCTCAGTGACTCCGTTCTCCATCTCCACCTCCACCGAGTAGCCAGACACTGAAGATGCTCTCCTAGAGTCATCCAACACAAGAGAGTCTAAAACCTCAGCATCAGAGATACAGTCTAAACTATAATCATCATAAGAACCGCCGGTTGTTGAATAGAACTGCGACCGCGAAGACCCATCTTCTGCATCGGAGAAGCAGCTGACTTCACTTCCGGCGACGGAGCTAGGAGATGTCCCTTGCTCTAAATCAACGTAGGACATTTTTAAAGCTGGCATTTTTAATGGCTTCAAGAAACCGAAACTTGGGTTGGAGCAGCAAAGGACATAAAATTTGAAGCTTTTTAGTGATTTGGAAGAACTGAGCATAAAACGAAGGGATTTAAAGAAATGGGTATTGGATTAGGTGACCTTGCAACTCCATTAAACCAAAATCAAGAGCTCAACAGAGTAAAGTCCAAAAAGAGAAGGACCAGAGGAGACTTTCAGAGACAGAGAGTCATCGGTCATGCTTTTTGAACTTTGGACTGAGACATATTACAGACCTGAGAAAGAGACGTCATTGATTAGTGTAAGAAATCAAACTTTGGAAATTGTTGGGATACTTCTCTGTTCCTTCTCCATATCTCAGATTCTGTACCTTTCGATGTGTATGGATCATCTCTGATGAGCCTGTAAATTTCCTACGACTCATATATATATATAACAGGGATAATTAATTAATCATTATTTTTTAATTTTTATTGAAATATCTAATCTTTTTATAATTTTAATTAAATACTCAAAACATTATAAAATTAGATAATTTATTTTAAAATTATACTTATTAACATAGATATATTATTATATGGGTTTTAAATATTAGTCTGTATATTTTCGTTAATCACAACAAAAAAATATTAGTAAAAAAATTTGAACTTAATTTTTATATTTAAAAAATTCAACATTTAGTTAGAAATTTAAGATATTAAATGCTAAAATATTAGTTTATATAACTATTTTAAATATTAATTTTTAAGTTTTATTAATAATGTTAATAAAATATTAATAAAAATAAAATTTTAAAATGAGTTTCGTGATTTAAAAATTTTCAACTTTTAATTAAAAACTCTAAAAGTTATATACTAAAATAAAAATTAAAATAATTTAACGCTTTTTAATTCATTTATCATTATATAATACTTCCTTGTTTTGACAAAAAAATCTTAGAACAATAGGTAAAAGTTGTTTTTTCCGATTATAAGTTTAAATTACAGAAACAAATTATTTGAAAAAAATGAAAAAAATTACGTATATCAATAATTTTAGTAAAACGGAAAGTCTTATGTATCGAATATGTTAAATATAAATTAAATTTTCTTTAATTTTTAATAATTTTAAATATATTTCATAAGTATCTTGTGATAAAAATGGGAAGAAGAGGTGGGGGGCGTGATTTTTTTTTTTTTATTACATTAGGTATCCCGGCTTTGCCGGACTAATCCTAAGCCCCTACGACCCCACTCCAAGAGCCTAGAGGATGTAAAGTTTTAATTGAACTTAGTTTAGGTGAGATTAAACCTAACTTTCATTCCTAAGTATTACAGATAATATCAATATATAGGGTTATTAGTTTAGATTATAAATTTTTTGTTTGAGTTTAAGCATGAAAGGTCTAATTGATCATGATAACTTTCAAATAATATTATTTTAGTCAATTATACTAAAACAATATTGTTTTGAAGATGACCTAATTATTTTGAATTTAACTAAAACTTCGAATCAAAGTTAAACTAACATGACTATTGTCATCTCTATTTATTAACATTGGCAAACTACCATTTTGGTTCTTAAATCAACCCAAAGATGGTGCTTTTAAATACTTGACATAGGAACAACTTGGCCAACGTCAACAACCTAATGGTTTTAAATACTTTATAAAAGAACAACTTGGTCAACATCAACAACAATTCAAAGTTAATGATGTAAAATTAGTTACCTCTTTAAAATTAACGGATCAATTTTAAATTAATAAAAAAGAATTAACATATCAGCGAAATTTTTATTAAATTGTTGTTGAATCAAGTTTAAATTAATCAAATTTGATGAAGACAAAAATCATATTAACTACCAATATGTTCTTCATAGAAGGCAAAAATCATGTTGACGAAGACGACCAACTGAATCGAACAGGAGGGGCAGGCGGGAACGACGGAAGCGGAGTTGCAGACTGCTACTAAGCACATGCTGATAGATGTAAAGGAGACCACTAGACTTTTGGTGGGCCAAAGAGAAAACAGAGCTTATAATCAAGTAGCAGAGAGGTCGATTGAAAGGAGAAGAGATGGAACGTGAGACTACAAGGAAGTAGTTGGTTTGAAACGCTATCTCCAATGTTCTTGCTTCCATTCCACTGCATTTGCCTCGTTCGGGATGTTCGTTGACCCCACTTTCCTTCTCTTGCAAGTTATGAAGGGTTCCCTTGCAAGTCTGTCCCGTTCTCGCTGGAAGAAGGCAACTGAGGGACTTACACTCATGTTTGGATAAGGTGGCAGGAGGCAAAACTTGCAGCCAAAAACACGACTGACGACCTGATTGCCAGTGGACTTACACTCATGTTTGGATAAGGTGGCAGGAGGCAAAACTTGCAGCCAAAAACAAGACTGACGATCTGATTGCCAGTTCCTTAGTCTGGAGGAATAAGAGCCAAGATAAGTTAAAGAGCAATTCAGGGTCATAAAACTGAACTATTAAAGAAACTATGTAAAGCCAATCTAAAAATACTTGTAAAACAGTAACTTCAATGAGTTGAATGAAGCTGCCTTGAACTGCATTTGGTTAGATGGAGGAACTACGAGTAAGAATGCCAAAAGAACCTCAGGAATATAGCCAGCATATTTAAGCAACAGGCTGCTGCTAAAGCTTTAGTAGATAAGACCCCTTTCTGGAGATATTTATCAATGCAACAATGTCGCCTTTCAAGAAGCATATCGACCAAATCCGCAACCAGTTCAGTTCTCCATTATTTTGCAGCAGAAAATATTCCCCTATACTCAATCTGGTGAAGTACAATTCGGTGAAGGACAATTCCAGGCATTCAAGGGAACCACAATTATCTTTTCAGAGCCATTGCGATTGCTTCTCCTTGTTCTCGATATCAGTCATGACATAAACATAGCAATAACAAGGTTTTCATGTAGAAGTACTAACTATAGATGGTCAAATAAGCAACGGCGAGCAATAATTTGAGATCCTGCCATTTTCCAGCTCACTGAACCTGAATTATGTGTACAACAAGAATGATAGAGGGCTGGAAGTAAAAGGTAAATAATAGGAAAAATCTAATAATTTTCTAAGAGCAAGGATCTCACTGGAAGAAGAATTAATAGCAAAGGGAGAATCTCCAAGAATGAAATACTTGAATTGATTTTCGACAAGTACTACATACTGCCCATAGCTATTTATAGGATAGGATTAACCCATGACTCCTTAAAAATTAATTAAAAGGCTCTTAAATTTAGGAGTAACATATCTGGATTTATTAAAAATAATCGATAACAAATAACTACTTACTAAGCCCCTACTTAATAGGAACACATGAAACAAATCACATAATAAATTGAAAACAAATTCTGCATATAAGAAGATATAATCAGGAGCTGGTAGATAAGGTATGTAATGTAACACCTAAATACCCCCTGGGAGGATACATGGATGCCATCCAAGACAGAACAAACAAAACCAAACATCACACTGATATTGATTTTATTTAGTAACTCAAACCCACACACATATATT
>JANZLC010000004.1:28578939-28597586 GCA_026413385.1 Erythroxylum gracilipes
ATAATAACATAATTAAATATTTTAAAATAAATATTGAAAATAAATATTAATACAATTATAAAATAATCAATGAATTATATCTTCCAAATATATTATACTACAGGGGTATTTTTGTCATTAACATTATTTTTTGTTCTGTTCCCTGCAACCAAACACATTTCTGTCCTCAGGACAGAGACAATTTTCTCTATTCTGTCCACTACAACCAAACATCTCACTGTTTTCAATTCTTGTTCTGTTCCGTTCTATTCTGTTCCGTCTCGTTCCGTCTCTGCATGTTGAAGACGCTAACCATACATAGGTTAGAAGTATTGCCAAAACTCCGGTCTTTTATTTCTCCATATCGACCCTTATCTCATTGGTTAAGAAAATTAATTCTTTCGAACAGGAAAGGTCTATGCTTTCACGACACAAAACACTTGATATTTTAAGCTAATAATCTGTTTTCTCACCGTTTCTGTGTTTATAAGATTAATTTTGTCTGAACTATGACGATGTGTTTATAAGATTAATTTTGTCAAGCCATGGAACCTAATTTGGTTAGACAATTTGCAAACGAAATGCTAACCGTCCAAGGACCAGACTTTCTAAATTAATAACCTAAGCAACTGTTTTTCTTTAGGAGATTTGTCTGAAATTGAAATGTGGAAAGTTACAGTGTGGTTGAGACAGGCAGGGTTTTCATTTTCATTCTCATTTTCCAGCTTCCTTGGAGGAGAAGAAAGAAAAAGTACTAGGAGTTGTTTGACTCTTAACACGTTCTTGTGGATGAGAAGTGTCCACATAAATGCTTGGCCATGAACCGCAGAAACTAATCTATACTTGAATACAAACTACAAGACAAGTGGTCCGTATTGTTCTCTAGAAAGTCTGAAGCTTGCACAGTACTCATCCACAGAGGAAATTTCCAGGCTTTCTCATTGTATCTGATTCATTCCCGTCTCCATTATATATAGAAGTATGATCCATTTACTTTTATAAGGCAAAAGTTAGAAAACCACACAATTTGAGTTATTCACTTCTGGCAAGCTCGACACCTCAAACTTGCTAGCTCCAAAATGGGAATGGTATTTGGGAAGATCGGTGTAGAAACTCCCAAGTATGAAGTCATCAAATCCACAAATGAGTATGAAATCCGCAAATACCCGCCATCTGTCCTAGCAGAGGTCACATATGATCCATCTGAAATGAAAGGTGACAAAGATGGTGGATTCATGGTGTTGGCCAATTATATAGGAGCGTTAGGCGATCCACAGAACACGAAGCCTGAGAAGATAGCCATGACAGCCCCGGTTATAACCAAGAGTACTGGTGGTGAAAAGATTGCCATGACAGCTCCTGTTGTGACCAAGGAGAATGGTGGAGGGGGGGAAAGCAGGGTGACCATGCAGTTCTTGTTGCCGGTGAAGTATGTGAAGGCCGAGGACGCCCCGAAGCCATTGGATGATAGGGTGTTGATCAAGGAAGTGGGTGAGAGAAAATATGGGGTAGTGAAGTTTAGTGGTGTGACAACAGACCAGGTGGTGGAGGACAAAGTGGAGAAGCTTAAGATAAGCTTGGAGAGAGATGGTCATAAGGTGATTGGTCAGTGTCTATTGGCAAGATATAACCCACCTTGGACTCTGCCTCCTTTCAGGACTAATGAGGTTATGATTCCTATAGAGTGATTGACTAAGAATGTACTTGTGTATACTCTAGTGAAGCTGATATCATACAGCATAAGTTTGTTTCCTACTTCCAGTAATAACTAGATGGATTTTGCTACTTCACAATGTTCTAGGGTTGCTTTTGGATTATAATATCAGATAGATTTTGCAGTGTTTCAGCATTCTATCTTGTATGGTCCTGGTTCAGAAGACACAGAATAGTTGTTATGGTCCTGGTTCAGAAGACAGAGAATAGTTATACTTAACTATCTAAAGATAATTTCAGTCATAAGAGTAGATATATAATCAAGCAAATTCATTTAGTGACATAAAAGTTGCTGCAAAACTGATACAAAAAAACCTGAGACTTATTCCTTAAGAACTCATCCAGCAAACAACTTCACTATGATTACAATAATATTCAGGATAATAAGAGGTAGTCTCATAAACTGAAAAGCATGTATGAGCCCAATGACCTGCCCTTTGAGAGAATTTCTTCTGCCTCCTTGAATCTCCGCCAGAGTCCATCCCCTTCGAGCAAGGAATCGATCTTCGTTCAGTATTGCCAATGCATTTGCAAAAAGCAGAAGACCCTCCAGTAAAGTCCAGAAACCCATTTCTGCAAGGTATATGATGTTCATCATTTCAAACAGAAATTCAATGTGCACTCTTAGCATGCAATGTGCATTTCTGAGTAATCTCTTTTTCAATTATTCAACCGTTTCATTTTACTAAGTTCCGTGTTAAGATTAGTCAGCTGTCTCTATCCCTTCCACGAGCAGAGTTTCAAGCCTCGGATGCAACTGAAAAACTGCGGACTTCTAATTCAGGACATTCACACACTAAAGGCAATGAACAACAAGAAAAAGTCTTCAATTTGAAGTATCAAGTTTAGGTGGATATGCACTAAAAACCGACTACTATTCTGCTGATGCTCCCTCTTCACGTAACAGATTAAGGTGTTGATTGTAACACTAAAACTAGCTGACATAACCCTATACAAAATTTTACCAAGCTTGCCAAAATTGATCATGAACAACTAACAGAGCTGATGCACTAGTGATTACGCAATAAGTGAGCTAAATATGAAATTCTGCTACTCCCTGACTACCAATATCCGTGCAATATCATTCTAACACTACCTGCAACTGATTCAGCTCAGAGTAAAGCATTACAAAACAAATATTCTGCAGAGTTCTTGATCACGAGCACTAACAACATTGTGTGCAGGATGCTCATAATTTGACCAAAGTAAAGGAGCCCGTAACTAGAGTTCATAATTCAACCTTAGATAATCTGGACAAGCATCATAAGAATTCTAGTTCTAAGGCCAAATCCGTGACAGTCGAATCTATTACTGTACTCCGATTGTTGACCCCCAACAAACCCAGTAAACACTAGCAACAAAGAGAATCCAGATAGAAAGTTCATAACTTGATGTTGATGGATACTAAAAACTGGATAATTTATAAGAGAAAAGATCCCAATCACAAGTGAAACAATCCTCATTTTACTAGAAAAAACAAAGCTTGTTCTTGGCTTTAAACTCCATGCAATCACCACAAAAGAACATGTGAATTCTTACCAGGGAGAAGAAACAATCAAGTTAAAGAGTAATCAAAATCGACTTACCCGTGAAAGTTGAACGCCAAAACTCTTCTGTTGTCTCCTGTTCCAATGGTATGTTATGTATCAGAGATATGGAAACAGAAACTCGAGAAAACCCCTTCTTGAGCGGAAACGATCCAAAACGACAAGATCTTCGTGCACTTCAACGTAATCCTGTCTCATTGGACCACGTCATCACCACGTAGGCGGTAAATCCGATCCGAAAGCGAAACAGCATGACCCGATATAGTGTGTCTCCGAAGACAAAAATGGATAAACCCAACAATGTACTGAAAGCCATGACGACTTCTGTTCTGCTTCCACAAATTCGCTACTTTTATGGCGGTATCTCCTTAAACCCTACAAATCCAACGACCCAGTTTCGAAAATCGCGTCTTAACGCACATTTTCCATTAAGCCCTTCTAATGCTTGCGTCGATGGCAGCTCTGTTACCGGAGACGCCAATGAATCCCCAAAACCCTCACGCCGTGGCCGGAAAAAGAAACCCACTTTACCTTCTTCACCGGCAACGGAAACTCCGACCACAACAAAGAAACAAACAAGACGAACCAAGAAAAGTAGTGTGGAAGCAGAAAAAGGCACAATAGATGGAAGTTGTAATCCCGATGATGTTGAAGATTACGACGACGGCGTAGACTTCCCGTACGATGACCCGCCACTAATATGCTGCTTCGGAGCCGTACAAAAGGAATTTTTGCCTACGGTGAGGGTGCACTGGAACCAGATGCACCCAGACATCTACTCGGAGTGGAAGATGCTGCAGTGGGACCCGCCGGAGTTCGCGAGGGCTCCGGGTGGGCCGCCATCAAACGTGGCAATATCGCACGTGAGGCTTGGGGGTAGAGCTGCTTTCATGGGGAAGGTTGGTGAGGATGCGTTTGGAGCAGAGTTGGTGTTGATGATGAACAAAGAAGGAGTGCAGACTCGGGCTGTTACGTTTGATGGGAAAGTGAGAACTGCGTGTACTCTTATGAAGGTGAAATTTGAGGATGGGAAGATGAGAATGCAGATGGTGAAGGAGGCTGCTGAAGACTCTCTTCTTGCCTCTGAATTGAATCTTGCTGTGCTTAAAGAGGTGAGTGAGACTTGATATGAATGATATTGTTTCTCTAAGTCCAATTGGTTACTTTCCACGATTGAAAGCTTTGATCTTTTGGTCTTAAAAGCGTTAATTATGGGATCTTAAAATTGTTGTGATGTACAATTGCTTCATTTCACTAGTAGTGAAATTTTATCGATATTGAATAAAAATTATGCTGTTGTATCTTCTATGCAGGCAAGGATTTTCCATTTCAATTCGGAAGTTCTGATGTCTCCTTCCATGGAGTCAACTCTTTTCAGAGCAATCAAATGGTCTAAAAAATTTGGAGGGCTTGTATTTTTTGATTTGAATTTGCCACTTCCTTTGTGGAATACGCGTGATGAAACAAGGGAATTTATCAAGAAAGCTTGGAATGAAGCTGACATTGTTGAGGTTTCGAGACAAGAATTGGAATTTCTTTTGGATGAGGATTATTACGAGAGGGAAAGAAATTACAGGCCTCAATACTATGCAGAAAGTTATGAGCAGATGAAGAAGCGGAGAAGTTACTATCATTATACACGTGAGGAAATTGCACCATTGTGGCATAACAAACTGAAGTTCTTGTTTGTGACTGATGGAACATTTAGGATTCATTACTACACTGCATCATTTGATGGTTCAGTAGTTGGCACAGAAGATGTGCTTATAACCCCATTTACCTGCGATAGGACAGGATCTGGTGATGCTGTTGTAGCTGCTATAATGAGAAAACTTACGACTTGTCCTGAGATGTTTGAAGATCAAGATGTCTTGGAGAGGCAGCTTCGATTTGCAGTTGCAGCAGGAATTATATCACAATGGACAATCGGTGCTGTAAGAGGCTTTCCAACCGAAAGTGCCACACAAAACCTTAAAGAACAGGTTTATGTACCTTCAATGTGGTAGAATGTATTCAAAATTGAAGCATCAAAACATGACTTGCCTGATAGGTTTATTGGCAGAGGATGTGAGGATTTCCTCTAAGGTGAGCAAATGAGAACTAGTCCCAGGAGATAATGCGTTAGATCACATCTGAATTATAGGGTAAGAATACAGTGTAATTGTGTAAATGATTCTTGCTGCGAGCGAAAAAAGAGTTCTTATGAGCATTTTCCCTCTCAGCAAATTTTCCGTGGTTACTTTTAAAAGCTTTGCGAATTGCTTTCATCTGAACATTAAAACATCCTAGGGAACGGAAACAATTAGATGTATCCATGCAACCAGGCTGTTGCATCAGTTCACTAGATTATTTTCAATTTGTGGCAAGGAAGATATTTATCACATCATGAAAAGTACCAGTGCCAAGCAACGGTAAGGTATTTTATGTTTGATGTTCTTACTGCAGATTCCAGTTATTGCTTCCGTCTAAGCTAGGGTAATTACACAAATGTTGATCGGAAAACCAATATGGTTAGCTATGTGATTGGTATTGCTTGATTGAACAGGTATCTAACTGGTTCAAATAATTAGATGCGTCTGTTAATTGCATCCATTGAAGAATCATGTTATAGCTTTGCTTATGATGCTTATTTTTACCACAGCCGATCCAGAAAGCACTTATAACTATGGAATAAAAACAAAGACAGGCTTCCTGTCATGTGTTTGGCACCACATGATATGTTTTCAACAACCATAGTTTTGCCTAAAATGTACGTAAATGCATGTGATTTGTTATTGTTGCTGATTTGAAGTTGTGGGTTAGTTAATTTTCTAGGCACTTTGTCCATCTTATTCAGGCAACCATGCTTTGAATTCTCTGAAAGATGAAGAGCTTTACAACCATTTTTGTAGCATCTGAATCTTGGCTGAGTTCATCAACAAGATGCTGCCACAAGTTCCAGACGTATACCATGCTCGGTTTGTATATGGTTCAGAAAAAGTACAAAATGGGGATAGAATCCATCTGCTTTGAATATGTTAAATAAATAAAATTACAATGAACACTTTCTTCTGCTTTCTTAAATAATGTATAAATCAAACACCTGAACCCCCATCATGGACAAAACGTATATCTATGTTCCTGTGTATCTATGCTGATTAATCTATGGATTTGAGCTTTCCTCTTACTCCCCCTAAGGAGCTGGTTAGATCCTCTAACATCACTGAAACTTGTGTATATATCTCTGTTCCTCCAGCGCACCTCAAAACTTCTCGTGCGCCAGCCACTCGAAGCAAAATGCACGCCATCATCAAGGCGATGTGCATTAACAATATAAAGCACGAGCAATGTAGTTGAAGAACCTGACTCTTATTTTCCAGATGAGGTTCCAACAGTTGGATTAACTCTCTGTACAAATTTACGGCTACTAATTTGCTCCTGTGACTTATTACATATGCAGCCGGGAAGAGGATTTGCATAAAAGTTCTCCTCCAACCTCGGCGATTCTCCTGTCTGCCTCAAATATGGTGCTCCAAGCCTGTTGGCATGTATCCTCTTAACTTTTGATGAGAATTTTTCCCAAGATATTGTGCCATTATCCAACTTATCAATGAGAGCAACAAAGCTTTTCCTGAAACGGAGATCAGATTACTTGCTAGTTCCAACATCAAACCAAGATAAAGATTCAAAGTGGTATAAACATTTGACTTACTTGTCGGGACTGATGGTTGTTTGAAATCCTTCAAACCTCCTATGACCCTGCACAGCTTTGGCCATATTTCCATCGTATGTATAAACAAAAACATCACTTTGGACTGCAACAATATAATCCAAGGCTGCAAGGCGATTCTGGTATGGCTTAAAGGATTCCAACTCTTCTGGAGTTGCTAGAGTAGAATGTGTAAAGACATTAGGGAACTCTTCTCGAAACGCTTCCATGCTCTGACCACCATAGATCTCTCCTGCAACTATGTAGATAGTCGTAGAGGATGAATAGCCCATGGCTTTGAGGAACAGAGCAGCTTCTCTCGGAGACATGGGACAACCACCTTGAAGCCTCTTCTCTATACCATCTATCTCTTTCTCCTTCCAATGTTGGACCTTATACCTCATAATCTTAAGCTCCTCAGCGTCCTCTGCAGTGAGGTTGTGGTTGCAACCCGTGAATGCCAACATGTCTTTCTCATATCTGGTATTCACCATTAGCTCATGTTAGAGGACTGTGCTGAATTTCAGACTTGGAGAAACATCAATCATTGTGAGAGATCAAATGATGTTACCTTAAGTGCAGAGCAATGTAAGGTTCACTATCATTACGTAGTCGATCAACCAGTAGCTTCCCAAAATCCTCAATCTCTTTTGAGTATCTTAGAGCCTCGTAATTAGCACGACACCTTAGCTTCTGAATAGAACTTGCGAGGCCATTATTAGTCAGTCGTGAATCCGTGTGTGTAAACTTTATAACTTTGTGTTTCTTCAACAAATTTCCCATCTCTACTCTGTAGTAACTAGCCTGGAAAATGGAGCATCAAGGCCTTAAGAGTCCAAGAACACAGGTTGAAGATGAACAAAGAAAGTGACAAAATGAAACTATCTGCAGACCTTGGACCAAGAAATGGGAGCTTTTACGAGAGCCTTCTTTGCTGCAAATTTAGGAGGCAAGTATTCAACTATGTGAATATCTTCTTTCAACACTTCAATAAAGTGTTTCCAGTCAAAGATGTCTTTGAAAGTGCTGTGAAAAGGGTACAAAGTAAGAACTTAAAAGAGAGAACAAGCCTATAATGATGGAAGATTACTGAATAAAATTACCTTGGATCTGTCCAGAATGATTGATGATCAAGAAAAGGAAGAACAAGTGTTGCATTCATCAACTTTGCAATTGCAACCATATCACATATCTGCAGATCAGAACATACATATCATTAAAGCTTCAGCTTATGAGGTTACAGGAAAAACATGGCTATAACAGTAAAACTTACTCCTGTTCTCATTTGATTCAATCCGCCATTGGCATGAACCACTAGGTAGCCATTTGTTGCTTTGACTTCTGAAAAAAAAAAGGTTAAATATCAGACAAGAACATCAGAAGCAGTGAGTGATCTAGTTCGAGGAAAGGAACATACGTGATTTTTTGGTTGGTCGAGCTATGCATTGGTAATAGTTACCACTCTTTGGCTTCATCCAAATCTCTTGAGTCTGCAAAAATTGAAAAGTAAGTGCAGATTCAATAACTCCAAAGAACCGAGTTAAGAATGCCACATGTGACCGTTGAAGAGTTGAAAGGCAAAACCATCAACTTATGTGGAAAAATCATTATTTTAACATTACAGAAAAGTAGATGATGGACATAGGCCAGAGCCACCATTAGCCGCTGAAAATTCAATTCCAGCCCACTAAGAATTTTCAGTCAAAAGGAATCCCAGATAATATCAAACCATTTACATGCCGTAACTAGATGATTGATACGGTAATTTGTGCAACAAGGATCGTGAAAACTGAATCTAAGAGAAGGATAATAAATCAAAGAACAGATTTTTTTTTCCCCCGGGAACCAAACGGAAAACGGTGGAAAATTTCGGAACTCACGGATAACTTCTCTAAGCGACGCTTAGGCATGGCGGCTCTCTCAGCGACGATGCGTTGAGCCATGGCCCATTCTTCTTTGAACGTTCGAATAATTATAAGGCTATTCTCTCTCGTCCTCTCCACGTGATGACTCAGAAACGACACCTTAACGAACACCGATACGACCACCATTAACATTAAAACACCCAACAACTTACGGCCCATGTTTTTGCCGGATCTCAAACTCTGACCCCACGATGCCATCCCGTGACAAGCGTCCTCGAGACCAAGCAACCACGCCTCTGGTAAGAAGAAGAACACTTTCCTCCTTAGAAGAAGGTACCTTATAACAGGGTGGTGGTGATGACTACAATGGTTATGAAAGAAATGGCTATGGTGGTGATGATGGTGGTGGGCACCAGATGTCAAACCGTTAACGTTGCTCTCCTCGTCGGTTGCGTCGGTTTTGTCGGCGGTGTCAACGCGTCGTCGGGTGGTGGTCGGACACGGGGCGGTGGTGGCGGAGCCACCAGGCGACATGGCCATTCAATCACCAACAGGACAAGAAGTAAAAAAGAAAACAGAGCAAAAAACAGAGAAAATGAAAAAGATGAGAACTTTGTCTCGAAATCAATGGAATTAGAAGGTGAGATGAAAAGGGTTGCTCGATGAGTCCGTGTGGTGGTCGGAGAGCGTCCGAAATGGAAGGGAAGCATATGCGAGAATTGCTATCTCTTGTTACATTGGAGAGTTTTGTGTTAGATTTATAATGGTGGCTTTTGTGCTCTTCTTCATGTCATATGTTTTGTTTTTATTGAGTTTAGTTTGGTTTTTGGGACATGTTGGAGTTTTAATCATTGAAAGGACTCAATAGTTAAGGTATTGTAAAGTCTTATTCATATTTATGTAAGATTATGATATATCAAATTTTAGATTGCATTTATCTCTAATTTTTTAAAAATTAAATATCTTAAATTTGAACAACTTATTTGCCTTTATATGTTTAATCTTGTATGATCAAGTGCAATTTTATATGAGGTGATTGACAATCTTCATTATAATTTTCTAACTAACAAATCCATAAAAAGTAAGCATCTTTTAAATTGGAGATTAAATAATTAAAAAAAGATCAAGTGACATTTGAATTGATAAAAAAATATAAATTAAAAAGTTTCAAATTAAGTAAATCATCCATCTAAATTAGGAAAAAAAAACAACTAGGAATAGTAAAGAGAGGCAAATGGGAATTTGATAAATTTAAAAATAAAATGATGCTTTAGGATCATTTTTAACATATAAATAAATAATGTGATTGGTTCAAATATTTTAATAAAAATTTTGTTAAATTTTAAAATTGTAATAAATAATTGATTTATCTATCAAAAATCCAAGATGGATATAAATTACAATATATACCAATGGTTATTTTGTATATATCCAATCAATCATAGGAGATATGTTATTCTTTAAAAAGGAAGAAAATAACATGCACTTGACTATGTATCTTGACAAAATATTTTAGATGTGTTAGATATTAGAATTTAGATTACTCTACATTGAAAATAGAGTAATTATATTTTTTAATTAATATAGTGCTAATTTCACAAATTTTATTATAACAAAATTCCCAAAGATGTCTTGAGAACTTTTTAAAATAAATATTATTTTTGTTGATATCATTTAATGGACACTCGAAATAACATTTTAACCTGATTTATACAAATTTTAAAAAGTTAATCACAAAATTAAAATTTTTAAAAATTTAACACAAAATTAAAAAAAAAATGTGCACTTTTGACTATATGCATTTTTAATCACAAAATTAAAATTTTCATCCTTCCTTACTCTTGTTCACAAGAAACTGTTACCAATTAGTAAAGCAATGCATGACCAACCACCATATGAAAATGACCTCATCAATTAAATAAACTCGTTATCATATCTTATACAATATCAGTCTCTCTACTGATTGAGAGAAATGATGTGTACTACTAAACTTTGTCAGACCTTGCATTAAGTAATTATTTGTTTTTTTTACGAGAATTATTTGTCATATCTTATGATATTATACAAAGGATGCAAATTAAAAATATCTTATTTCATTTGCCATTAATCATATCATATGATAAGAAAATTCTATAATTATTTTATAATTTGAAAAATATTTTATAGTTATTCTTTTCCATTCACTAAAATATAGACAAGTGTACATCATGATCTCTATTATTTTTTATAACATATGGATGAACAATTTATATCCTAACTTAAAAAGTTATTTTATAATTACGATCTGATTCATTAAAATATATAAATAACTATCTTTATTATTTTTACAACAAAATAAGTATATTGATGAAGAAATTTGTTTTTTAATCATTAAAAATTAGTTGATAAATATTTAAAATATTTCTTCATCCATGTACTTATTTGTTATTTTTTAAATATTCGTTATTTTGTTATTTTATAAAAATAAAAAGAACACTTGAAATTTGAATATTACTTTTTTTCCATCAATGATGATGTATAGATTTATAAAAATAAAAAGAACACTTGAAATTTGAATATTACTTTTTTTCCATCAATAATGATGATGTACAGATAGTTGGTAAGAAAAAATAAATAAATTTGAGAAAGCGACAAATTAATTATTAATTATTAATTATTAATTATTATTATTATTTTCATTTCACTGAACCACACACATACGGAATGTCATACGCTTCATACGTATATGCACATAACAACAACATGTAACTAAGCACGCGGTGGTTTGCGTTGACAGAGTAGATCTTTGACTTTACCAAATGTCTAGCCGTTGGATCTCATCATTGTTTGAGACAAGATTGATTCGGGCAATCATTGGGTTGTAGTGGTGCAGCATAGTACCACAGGATGTGAAGTACCTAACTAAAACCTCCCGTTGAATAATCTTAAGTCTTAGTGCGGTTCCAATCACGTAAGTATTGGAAACCAGAAACATAAGATTTTGCGCGTCACATAAGAGAATCACAAGAAATAATTTAGAAATAAAAGGACACGTTCAATTTATTTTTTTAATTGTTGGTTAGGTAAAATGAATATAAAATTAAAATTCATTTTAAACTTGAATAGAAATTAATCTTTTAAAATTGTTTTATTTTAGTATTAAATTTAAAAATTTTATTTTAATGACTAATTTTTTAAAACTTTGATGAACCAGGTCAAAATATTATTTTTATTGATATGACATTTTTACTAATTCTCTATTTGGTTGAGCTTATACTAGTAGAATTTTTATAAGTGGAGCTTTTTTTTAGATATTTTCTGAGAAGAACTTTTATAAGAAGCCAGTTGACTGTTTAGCTATCATTTAAAAAGAGCTTTCTTGAAAGAACTTCAGAGTAACATAAAAATTAAAAAGACTTTTAATTTTAACTATAATTTATTTTGCAATAAAAATTATTTATGCATAAATATTATTTAAAGTATATTAAACAATATGTAAAGCACAATATATTAATTATTATATAATTTTAAACTATATGAAATATAAATAAAAATATATCTAACCAAATATTTTATATGGATTATAATATAAGTAAAACTAATATGAAAAATAAATATTAGAGAAGATGAGTTTGCAAGATAAACGTGAAGATGATTTTATTAGTATTGTAAGAATTATATGTAAAATATAAGGATAAAATGGACTAAAAATAGGCTCATTAATTAATCTGAAAATTTTACGTGAAAATTCATTTGAGAGGTTTTTTTTAGAAGCTGTATTTTGGCTACCAAAAAAATCATATCTATTAAAAAAGTTAATTTTTATTCTATAGCCAAACACCAATTTTTCATTAAAAAAAGGTTTTGTAGTGAAGAAAATTACTTATTAATCTCCCAAAAGCTTATCTAAATAGGCATTAAATATACTATTTTGACCTAAACTGTACAAGTCTTGAAAAGTTAGTCCCTGAAATAAAAACTTTTAAAACTTTAATACTAGATTGAAAAAATCTTAAAAAGTTAGATATTTTAAAAATATTTTAAATAATTTTAATTATTCATACTTACAGGCATTATGAAATTTAGTCACAAATGTATTTTATTCTTATTTTATGAATTTGTGTACTTTTGACCTTTTAAAAGTATAAAAATAATTTTTTATCATAATTTTCCAAGTTAAATTTATGTTGAAATTCAAATTATTAAACAACAACCACAATTCAGTAAAAATTTCACTAATACGCGAGATCCAAGAAAATTCAGTAATATACGGCTTCGCTTTACTCTTAATTAATAAAGAAATTGCTTTTAAATTAATATTGTACTCATTTTGTTGAGTGTATCTCTTCCAAAGAAAATGCCATTTCATGTCTTTTTTGAAGTCTAATAAAAGTTGATATCTTTATATAAAAAATTCGGATTTGTCATAAACCCATTGCTTAGTGTGATCCAAAGAGAAAACTTCAAACATGAGAATAATATTGGTCGCTTTCAAGAGAACAAAACTTGGAAATAATGAAATAAAGAGTGATGTTACCAAAATGGGTCATAGTTAGTTGGTGTATTTCGATCACTAGAGGAAGATAAAACGTCAATTATTTAGCTGAAATTGAATATTCACAAGATGAGTAAGCGATCATGCGTGTTATAGTGTCATATAACGTTTTATTTAATAATAATAATGTGACAATTAATACTTTAAAAATCTTACAAAAAATTACAAAATGTTTTAGAAATGTCATTGAATCGGGCCCGACCAGACTCAACCATGTTTTAGGTGGCCGGTGGTTTGACGGGTCGAGATAAATCGACTTGTGACCTGATTTGACCACCTACTGACCAGCTCGTGGCCCAGCGAATAGCCCGAAGGATCATGGGCGGGTAGGGTCAACCTAGCTTATTTTATTATTATTATTTTTAAAACGTAAAAAACGACATCGTTTTGATAAAAAAATATTATTTTTTAAAGTAACGGTCGAGTCATGAGTTGGGTCAGCCTAATCGTTCCCAACTAGGGCCAAAATCAGGCTGAGTATGGCCAAAATTGACATCCCTGAGAGGTTTAAGGTTTAAAATAATTTGTTGATATTAAACTGTTATAAAACCGGTTAAAGAATGAATAAAATTAAAAATGTTAAAAATAATTAAGAAAGAATATTTTACTCATAAAAATTTAATATTTAATTAAAAATATTATTAAATAAAAATTAATTAATTAATTTTGATTTATAAAAATTGATTAATTAATAATAATAATAACTATTAAACTAAACCAAACCAAAAAAAAAATTAACAATCAAACCAAAATTAGTCGGTTTAAAACTTTTACTCCTAAACCGAACCGGTTTAAGAACAACCTTTTCTTGTAGTTTATAATAAGAAGATACTTTGTTTTAAATAATACAATTTTCAATATCCTCAGCAAATCCATTTCCGGACAAGAGCCAACCACCAAACATTCTCAATTGATATAAACTCTTCCCATCACACCAACGACTGGTTCCGTCTTAAGGTTGTTGGAAGTGACTTAAAAATTCAATTAATAATATATAATATTTCCCTTTACAATGACTAACCAAGGTTTACAAGTCAAAGTCTTGAAAATTAGTAAATTAATATAGGAGAAAGGGAGTCAGTATGATCAATTCATTTGTAGCTGTTTTCGTATGCCACTTGTGCCTAAACTAAGTAGCTTTGGTTTCGAAAAAGTCGGATCCTCTATTTAAAATAACTATTTTTTAAAAAAATAATTTTTGCGGTAAAAAAAATATTTTTGAAGGTTCCAAAAGTTGAAAAAAAAGGAACTATGTCTAATTTTTTCTAATGTTCAAAACGCAATTTTTAGGAATTCGAAACCTCTATCTAACTTTATTTAATTATGTCCAATACCCAAAACGGTCATTTTGGACATGAATATTTTGGATCCAAACTGGGGTTTGAGTAATTATGGGTCGTCGTCATCATCATACTAAAATATTATTTTAAAATTATAACTTATTCAAGTGGTTTACCGATTAAAATTTTGAATTTAGTTCGGTTTTTAATTTTTCGGTTCAACTTATTTTAATAATTTTTATTATTAAAAATTAATCAGCTTATTAATTAATCAGTCAATTTTTGTAAATTAACAAGTTCAATTATTTTTATTTAATAATCTTTTTCAATTAAACTTCAAATTCTTCAATTATTGATATATCTTTCAATCATATTTTAAATTATTTAATTTTATCAAATTTTATGAGGTCTAATATTGATTGAACTTTTTAAACCTTAAACTTCTTATTTTACCGGTTTAACTTTTGGTCCGATTTTAAAACATTGATATTATTTAATCATCATATAACCCTTACCCGGTATTTCATTATTTTTATATATTTTTACTAACATTAAAATCTTTAAAATATAATATAATGTCATTTTGAATACAAATAAAATTAAAGTTGATTACTTATATAATAGTTAAATGATATTATAAAGAGATAAATGATAATTTTTTTAAAAATAAATTATAAAAATTGTTTTAATTAATCATAAAAATTATAATTTTATACTCATCAATCACGGGTAAGAAAATTTGTTTTGTGCATTAAACTTTATAAATTGCAGGAAATTAGGTGTTGTTGTGATATCAAAACGTGTAAGTCAGTCAATCAAATTTATTGTTTTCAATTTCATATAATAAAAAAATTGCTTTAACTAGATTTTATCACTCAATTACTATATTTTATAATACAAGCCGTCACTAAAAAAAAGGAAAACCTATGCTATCTGATTAGACATTGGAATGCATAACGTAACGTGAACAAGGTAATACGTAATTTCAACAAGTAATCATCAAAATGGTAAGTATATGGTTAAGTTTTCAGTTTGGTTGAGTGATTATTCAAGATACCTGATTGATAAATTATTACTTACAATGATCCAGAAAATCAATCGATTTGATTGGTTTAATAATAAAATATATGAGATTGTCTATTTTTTCGGTTTAGTTTTCAACTTTTTGGATTGATTTACTTTAATAATTTTTGTTATTAAAAATCGATCAATTTGTTAATTAATTAGCTAAATTTTCATAAATTAATAAATTATTATATACCAAAATAAATCAATTAAATTTTATTTCTAATTAAACTTTAAAATTTTCGATAGACAAATATCTTTTAATCATATTTTCAATTATTTAATTTTTATTTGATTTTATGACTGTCTAATATTGACTGAATCTTTTACTTTATCAGTTTAACTTTCAATCTAGTTTTTAAAACATTACATATATTAATGATTAAAAAATTAATTTAATTTGTTCAATCATAAATATTTTGAACTTACCATTTCTTAATTCAGTTTATCATAATAATTTATATTATTAAAATTTATAAATTTGTTAATTAATCGATCTATTTTTATAAACTAGAGTAAATAAGTTAGTTTTCATTTAATTGTCTCTTTCTTGACTAAAATTTAATTTATGTGCAATGATAGTTTATTTTTTAATCCTATTTTGAATTCTTTAATTTTGTTTAATTATATTAATTTTCTTTAAGGTGCGTAACTAAGTAACGGTTACATATTACACTTCGGTTAAGTTTGTTTATCTTTTTTTTTAATCAAAAATTGATTAAAACAAGATCATGATTTATATATCAAATCAAGGGCAATGATTCGTTTAAGGTCACTGGATTCCAATCTCAACAGAATTCTTAAAATCGCCAGCAGTTTGGAGTGGTTTAGGTTCTGTTCTTGGACAAAAGATGAGAAAATAAAAGAAAAGAACAAACAACAACTGCGAGATGACCGGAATTTGAGTTCATAAGACAACAGTTTAAGGCACTCAATGTCTGTCCAATCCAGTGTTTTTGAATCTTAGTGAAACATAGGTGGCGTGGGTGTTGGTGTAATGTAAACGCTTGAAAACTGCACGAACTTTAGGATGGGACATGCAACAATGGACTACCTCCCAATTACAAGACTTTTAACTACACAATCTTTGCATTTGCATTACGTCTACGGAAGGTAAAAGGACTTAAGCAAGTTGACTCCAATTAGTTTGACTTAATCAATGTTTAATAACTCTCTGAACCCATAAGATAAGAGATTTAAGGTTTAAAAAGTTCAATACACTACAAGAAATAGGGCGTTTAGTGACGAAAATTACCGACGAAAAACATCTGAATTCCGTTGATAATGTAAAATAGCGACGCAAATTACCGACGGCCAACAACGTCGTTAAAACGATTGTCGGTAAATTTACCGACTAATATAAATATTCGGTAGGTAAACTTACCGACGGATTCCGTCGGTAAATTAAATTGATTTTTTTAAAAAAAAAAGTCTCCATCATTGTTGATGGAGACTTTTTTGCATATTGCTCACAGTATTCTATTTACCAACCATGAAAATAAATACATTAGTTTTTAGCAATATCTAACTCCTTTAGCAACCCAAGTATAAATACAACTTGCAAGAATCTGTTTCTAGTAGGATACAGTGAGAAGCAGTGTAAGGAAAATACTTTTGTCAATCCTTCATCATCAATGATGCGGCATCACCATTGAGAGGGTTCGAACGATTTGGATAAAGCAATAGCTGTGGCATTTTTCCATGTAAAAAAGAATCCCTACATAAACATTTTTCCATTAGACTAAATGACATTAAAAGCTTGTTAAGCAAAAGAAAATTTATTACTTACCAAACATTGGACTCCATGACTGGTTGATAATGTCCAAGCATACAGAACCATAACTGTCATTAACATAGAAAAAGGAAAGTGTTAGTTGTATCATTGAAAGAGTAATAAAGAAATTGGAGGGAAAAAAAAAGCAAGAAAGAAGAGGAACTCACCAGATGGGAGAGGAACCAAAAGAGGGATGAAAAAGATGAACCAGAGGGGGGGGAGTGGTCGGGTGTTTTAAACATGATTTATCGACGGAACGTTCCATCGGTAATTCTTAATTTTATTATACCGCCTTTAATTTCCGCCTTTAAATTTTAAATTTCCCTCCGATTTTAGCAACGAAAATAAGTTTTCCGTCGCTAATTTGAGTGCATTTTCCGACGGAACCTTTTATCGTACCTAAACTTCTTTGCTAATTTTGTCGGGACGATTTCTCTTCAATTTTAGCGACGAAAATGATAACCGTCGCTTATATAAATTTTTTCATGTCGATTTTGAGACGGAAATAGGTTTTTACCGTCCCTAAAGTTCGTCGCTAATTTTGCCGGGATGGTTTCCCTCCAATTTTAGCAACGGAAATGATAACCATCGCTAAATAAAATTTTTCACGTCGATTTTAGCGACGGAAATCAATTTTTCGTCGCCAATTTGCTACGCTTTGTTTTCTGTCGGTAGTTTTCCGTCGCTAATTCCTACTTTTCTTGTAGTGATATGTATTAGATTGTCATAAAATCTGTTAAAGATTAAATAAAATTGAAGAATTTGAAATATGATTAAAGTAGGTTGCCCTAATTTAAAGTATAATTAAAAGGAAAATTATTTAATAAAAATTAATTAGTTTATTTTGATTATCTAAAAAAATCAATCGATTCATTAATAAACTAATCGATTTTTAATAATAAGAGTTGTTAAAATAAATATAACCAAAAAGTTAAAAACTGAACAAAAAATTGACTGATTCAAAGTTTTCACGATAAAATTGATCGAATCAATTCATTTTTTAATCATAAATTTTAATGTTAATGAATTTGATTTCGAATTAATTATGTTTTGGATTGATCTTGAACAAGTTTTAAGAAATTTTGAATTTTGGGTCGAGTATAATAATGACATTTTGATTTATATAGAATTTATTGCCTTAATAACCCTGTGTTATTCAAAAGTTGCTAAAAAAATCTTGACATATAAAAATTAGCAAAAAA
>JANZLC010000004.1:28604713-28635921 GCA_026413385.1 Erythroxylum gracilipes
ACTTTTCGCTCTGAACCTACACGGGGCAAATCCACCGTGCTAAGCATATAGCTTAGTGGTGAGCTTTGAAATTTTTTAATATTAGGAATTAATTTAAATTTTTTAGATTTTTCCGAATTTTTTAAATTTTAATCTTGACTAAAATTTGAGTCAAATTAAGGTAGTTCAGATTAAGTGCATGCTTGGATGAGCTTTTGAGATGTTAATAAGCACTTTTCTCCATCACAAAAGTATTTTTTTTAAAAAAAAGGTGTTTAACTGTAAAATAAAAAATCACTTATTTAATAGACATGTCTTTTTGGCAGCAAAATATAGCTTTTTAAGTAGCTCAAATGTAAAGTTTCTTAAAAAAGTACTTTTACAGGTAATTTTTTATATTAATTAATAAGTCTATTTTTAGTCCTTTTTGTCCTTATATTTTACACACAATTCCTACAATACTCACAAACTCATATTTTCATTTATTATGTATTTAACTATTTACTCAACTTGGATATTTATTTTGAGATTTATATAATATTATTTAGCTTTTGTTATATGTTTTAATATTTATTTTTGATATTAATTTACTTATGTTATAATATATATAAAAGATTTGATTAGATATATTTTGATTTATGTTTCATATGGTTTAAAATTATATAATAATTAATATATTGTGCTTTACATGTTGCTTAATATACTTTAAATAATATTTATATGCATAAGTGATTTTTATTACAAAATAAAAAATAGTTAAAATTAAAAGTGAATTTTATTTTTATGTTGTCAAGCAGTTTACTGTATAAAACTTTTTTTAAATTTTTTTTAAATAATAGCCAAATAGGCAATAATTGAGGTCGCAATTACTTTAAATTATTAAGTCGAACTGGTCATCTTCCAAACTCTGATTCTTCTAACAAGCAATCTGACTTGACCTAAAAATGATGTTATTTTCATAAGTCGAGTTTCTTAAATTTTCAAATTAAAACCATACTATTTTAAATTTTAAAATAGAGATTATGGACTTTTAAATTTTAATACACTGGACAGGAATTTCCTTTCCCTGCGGAAAAGGTCATCTGGTTGCGCAAAAGGCTGGAAACCGCGTGAGCTTTACAGTTTCCTTTCTTCTTCCTGGAACAGACAGATATGAATGGTGGGGTCGCACTTGGCATGGCCTCTAATGTATACAGTTTTGGTTGTATGACTAAGGTGTTTCAATTTGGTGGCATTCACTTTTACATGAAACCGACGATTTGATTCCATGACCCGACCTTTCCGACGTGCTGGACCGCTAGGGTTCGAGGTCAATCCTCGCAGAATTTTAGGACAACCTAATACGTTACAAAGCTAGGTCAAGCTCCGACACGGTTAAGGTTGGAAGATGCAACTCTTATTAGTGTTAAAGACAATTTACGAGAAAATGTAAGGAGCCATCGTATTTCGTCGTCGTTGTCATTATAGTTGGTTTGAAATTTCGCAACCAAACAAAGTTTGAAAAAATCTAATAATACATAACCTTATTTTTATATAATAAAAAAGTTATTTTTTGATAAAGCCATATGCGGATGTGATAATAAAATAGTGACAATAAAAAAGAGCCATCGTATATATTATACATTAACATTAGATTTAAATTGGGTTGGGCTAATTCAAACTATTCCTGTATTTTATGCTTAAACTCGATTTAAAACTTGATCAATCTTAATTCATTTTGTTGAATTTAAATTAAGTTGGATTAGATTAAATTAGACCTAATTTGTTAAGCATAATTAAAATAACTATTCATATTATAAAAATATTTATTAAGGTGGATGGATAATTTAATTTATGTTAATTATAATAATTATGAAAATTATAAAATATTTTTATATAATTTATAAGTAATTATATATACTTAAACTTTTACATAAATAACTTTTTTAATCATATATTTTTTAAAAAATTAATTACATATCAGCGGTGTGGAGGGTTTTTTCAAAATATTGACAACGGCTATTCTTTAAAGGTTGAACTTTAGGGCATCTATTCGGATCTCAACTTGACTTGGTCTTTTGGGTATCGTCGAGTCATATTAGAAGTGGACTCTTTAAAAGTTATAAACGTCCTTTCTTCTTCCCATACCGAAACTGATGTACCTAATGTTTTATTGACAAATACCCGTGAATTACTCCGATAAAATTGAGAGGTAAAAATCTCACACATACATGACAAAGGGAACTAGTGCGCCGATAACCTGACCGCCCTTCCAATTCAGGCCAACCTTGACATTCATTTTCTCTAGGAGCCTCCTCCGGCAGTATAGGATATCATATAAAAGGACAAGCAGGGAGCAGTATTCTCCTGTAACAAAAAAAACAAAAAAAAGCGGAATTCAGCCGTACAACTTGAAAATACAGCTTCCAATCATTTATAATTTGGGCTTTTGATAGGCCTAAGCGTAGGTTTCATTGGGCTAGCCCACGTGTCCCAATCCAAATGGTCCAGTTCCAAGGAATCAAAAGTGAAAGCGTTCGCGTCGTATAACTACACTTTTTGCACGTTGTTTCTTCTAGGGTTTCACAGGCTTTGTGCAGAACGAAAATGGTGAAAGGTCGTCAAGGAGAGCGTGTCAGGTCCTTCCGTAACTATTCTCTTTTTTTTTTTATTAACGCTAAACCCAACTTTTCTCACCAAAATATTTTTTCAATTTGTTTGTTCTTTACAGGCTCTATGTTCGAGGAACAGTTCTTGGATACAAGAGGTAAGTATATAGTTACCACTCTGCCCCGATTTTCTATGGGTTTTGTTCAATCGGATGTTTTGTTTAATGGTTTTGTTTGGATCTACAGGTCCAAGTCAAACCAGTATCCAAACACATCATTGATACAGATTGAGGGTGTTAACACTAAAGAGGAGGTAGCATGGTACTGTGGTAAGAGAATGGCGTATATTTACAAGGCTAAGGTGAAGAAGAATGGAACCCACTATCGGTGCATTTGGGGTAAAGTTACAAGGCCTCACGGTAATAGTGGGGTTGTTCGCGCAAAGTTCAAGTCTAATCTTCCACCCAGATCTATGGTACTTCCATTTATCTAGTTCTCTTTGATTCAGAAATGGTAGTTTTGTTTTAATTTTTGATTTGGGTTTCCGTGTCCTTTCTTCAGGGAGCTAAAGTTAGAGTCTTTATGTACCCCAGCAACATTTAAGGTACTATTTAGCTGCTTGTACTCTTCTATAGTTGGAATGCTTTGGCTTGTGTTTGCTTTAGTTTCAAGTTAGGCCGGTTTCTGTGATGTCAGATACTCAGCTATTAAATATCAGTATCTGACTAAGGACTCGGATTAGCTTGTGGCAATTGATTCCTGAAGGATTGGACTTTGTTTTAATTTGTTCTACTGGAAATTTTTTTAAAATGCCTTTTCATCCTATGTGAAAAATACAGCGGGTGCTATGCCTTTGTTTAACTTGGTTGCCTATAGTATAAATTTCGAAGGTTTTGCATTGAACCTCCGCAGCCAAAAGTACTTGGAATTTTGATAGTGGGAGTTTTCTAGTTATGATGTCTGTCATGAGTGTTTAAGAGCTCACGTACTAGGTTCAAGACCTCGTCAAAATCAATCTTTATAATGCTCATTTTCAGCTTATTTCTGACACTTGCAAGTGTTGTTTTCATCTGCTAGCCTGCAATTTTAGTTAGGAATCTGCGCTCTTTCTGATTTAGCAAGGTCTTTGTTGTTGGGAGAGCAATATATTGTGAAAAACACATAACATTTATATCCATGTTGTTCCATTGGTTTTATGCTTGAAGTTGGAGTCTAATGGTGTTCATTGGCTTCTTAATCTAACTTTCCTCATTTTAGGAAGATATATTCCTTTCTTTCTTCAGCATCTTTTCTATGGTGTTGTTTTGCAGTGCAGTGATTCCTGATCAAAAAGAAGTATTCTTGGTGCTGCAGTTCTGGTTGGGAATTAGAAATTGCAATCTGAAACGCAATATGGATTGAGCTTAGATTTTGTAATGAGGAGTGACACTAGGTACAGGTGCTTTTTTTGTATGGATTCTGACATTATTCATGATTTTTCCTGAAATTTGGACTTCAGAACTTTTGAATCCCTGGCGCTTATGTTGCGTTCAAAGATTACCAATCTTATGGACTGAAACATTCATTCATTCTTTTCTACTGTTTTTAATGCTGCAAGGGCAATTACTGGATCTATTTGCCATTTTGTGGGTTATTCCAGTGGTTTTGCTCTGGTATAAACCTATAGAGAAAGACAAAACTAACGAGAAGTTAACACTATCTACTGTGCTGTGTTAATTTAATTGTGCGCCATTCTAACCTAGTTTCAACATAGTCTATGTAAAACCAAACATCGAGTACATCATAGCTTGAGGAAAACAAAGCCGAGGAAGGAAGTTGGAAAGGCATTATGCTGCAAACAGAAACTGAAAATTCAGCTTTGTATAAGTGTAGTTTACACCGATATTAAAAAAGGATTCGGATCCAGCTTGTAGTTAACACGTAAAGTTCGATTACAAACTTAAGTTGTGTTTGCATCTCCCAGCCTAAACCGGCATTTTTAAGCCTGAAGCTGCCTGGCAAAAGCATCTTGGACATGCTGTTCATTGTTGGTTGCACTACAGACGAGATTAGAATTTGAAATCATCATTTAGCATACGAAGTAGTAGTTTTGCTTCTCTTGCATGAAAACTACAAATTTCATATATGGAACTGTGTTTTCAGCCGTGGCCACTATCCAAAGCACTTGATTGCTTGGTGGTGTGCTCATGAGATGCCCTTTCCTATTCACCATCCATTCATTGTCGATAAGACAAGTGGTGCATATGGACATTCATATTCGTCTACCACCTGCTTCTAAAGAATGCTTGTTCTGTAGATAAAACTTGTCCTAAAGTTCTGCACTAGCTCCGTTTTCTTTTGGCGGCAAGAGATGATAATGGTTCGGAGTTTTATAAAAACGACTTTTTTATAAAAAAATCTGGTTTTGGACAAAATTGACTGGCTTTTTTGAACATAAGTTCGGCCTAAAATTTGACTAACTCGAATAAGGTTGACCCGAAACTTGATTAACTTAAGTGGGATTGGCTCAAGCTGGCAAATTTAGCAGAACAACCATATGTTCCACGTCCCAAAAGACTGATTCATTTGGGAGGACTCAGTTTAAGAAGAAATCCGAATTGTTCTTTCAAATGGAACACCCAGATCCCGTGTCATTGCTGACTCGAATTTCGATTAAAAAACCAAGTTTCTTTTGAAGTTAGCCTCTCACGTTAAGCATACTTTAGGTTAGGACAACCTTTGCCTAATATAATACTTCGTACGCTGCGACCCGTAATCTACACCGTGCCAAACATCATTGTTTCATTGTCTTTATTGTTTACTCACCATAACGTTAGAAAAGCTTACATTTTTATGTAGCAACTAGTGCCTTATGGTGAATTCTATCGTTTACCCTGTTATGGAAATTGCCAGCTTGTTGAACCAAAACGTAAAAGCAGTCACGTTTCTTATTTGGGTTAGTGGCAAAGCTAAATCTGGCATTAATGGCGGATGACGAAGATTAGCAGAACGATAAGAACCAAAAAGACAAAAGAGAAGGAAAAAAGAAGTATTCCAATAGGACCAGCTGGCTAGTTGGTCTCTTTTCCCAATATTCGACCTTCAAAGTATCATATTTCCTCCTTCCATAAATACCCTATTGCGCTGCCTATTTCACCTCCCAATTGTCTCCTGTAACAGACTATAATATTAGTATAGTAGTCACTACTTCTCTTTTCGGCCTTGGAGACTTTTTTTTTTTGTGAAGATGGTGGCCGATACCAAGGGTAAAAGTGATATCTCCCTTGCCGGAACCTTTGCTAGTAGTGCTTTTGCCGCTTCTTTCGCGGAGGTATTGATTTGAAAGTTGAAGCCTTTTTATCATTAACATAGAACTGTTATTGTTAGCTACCCAGATCACCCCTTTTGTTGCTTCAATGATGTTTGAATATTTTATTCGAGAATAGTTTGATCTAAGCCTGCAGTGATCTCTACCCTGCATTTGTTAAGGTGTTACTTCGGTGTTCTCTTTTGGGTTTATGATATCTGCAGGTGATGAATCCTGATTACTCGACTTTGTGATCAGTGATGCAATAAGCACGGCTCTGTTCCTAACCCCTTCTGGGGTTTTCTGTACTGATTCAAATCATCATTATTGTCACATATTGTGGTGGTCAAGTCTCTATTCACCTCCTTTTCGCATTCATAGTGAGCTTTCGTTGGACAATTCACCTTTTTTAAATCATTGTCTTCCCTTCTTCCCTCTCTTCCACTTAAAGATTGTAGCTTTAGCATCACAGCTAGTTCTTAACCAGGTGTTGGTTCTTGCTAATTTGAAAGACGTTTGAGAGGTTGACAAGGGAATTTCAGCTTAAGACGTATATAATAACGATTTATCGGTGATTCAAGAACTGTGGATGTTGATTCTTGAAAGTTATGTTGTCCCCAGTCGGTTCCAACTGCGGGTGAATGTTGTTGTTGGCTTTGTTTGGCTAGTGAAAAGTTCTTTTTGGTAATCAATATGGGATAAAGTGGCTAAAATATCACATGTACAGTTCTTCCCATAGTATTCTTCAATGGAAAAGATTCATTTTTGCTTTTTAATTCCCAGCAGCTGCTTGTATTTAATGCAGATTTGTACAATTCCTCTGGACACTGCTAAAGTTAGGCTTCAGCTGCAAAAAAAAGCTGTTGCAGGGGAGGCATTAGCCTTACCTAAATACAATGGTATGTTGGGCACAGTAGCTACCATTGCTAGGGAGGAAGGTCTAGCGGCACTCTGGAAAGGTGTTGTACCAGGTCTTCATCGTCAATGTCTATTTGGAGGCTTAAGAATTGGATTATATGAGCCAGTGGGTTTCTGAAACTTTTCCTTTCCTTGAAATTGATCATTCATTTTGCTGGTTTTGGTGTATTTACATAAGAGTAAAATGTTGGCAGGTGAAGAACTTGTACGTCGGAAATGACTTTGTTGGAGACGTTCCCTTGAGCAAGAAAATTCTTGCAGCACTCACAACAGGTGAATTTCTAAACAGATACATTAGTACGTAGAAAATCTGTCAACTGTTATGTACGTCTTCTTCTCTGATATTGGGCAAGGTTTACTATTTTCTATATCGGCTACAAGTGCCTTCATTACTCTAACCATTACTATAAGCCACTATTACTGTAACACCTTGTCCTCTGGAGACCTTAACTGTGCTTCTCTCATGAAACAGGTGCTCTTGGAATCACGGTGGCAAACCCGACTGATCTTGTGAAGGTTAGACTTCAGGCTGAAGGAAAATTACCACCTGGTGTTCCAAGACGCTACTCTGGAGCTTTGAATGCCTATTCCACCATTGTGAGACAGGTTGTGTATCTAACTATCTATACTGCAGGATAAAATAAAAACTTAAAATAAATGCTTCATCTCTTGTTATAACTTGGTCAAACATATCAGGAAGGAGTCACGGCACTTTGGACTGGGCTTGGGCCGAATGTAGCTCGGAATGCTATCATAAATGCTGCTGAACTGGCAAGTTATGATCAAGTGAAGCAGGTGAATGTGAAGAGTTTCTTCTTTTGTATGATGGGTTAAACTATTTCTCCATTGCTAAGACTGAATGATTTCCATGCAGACAATATTGAAAATACCTGGATTCACAGATAATGTTGTCACTCATCTGTTTGCTGGCCTTGGGGCAGGTTTCTTTGCTGTTTGTATTGGTTCTCCAGTTGATGTGGTAAATTTCTACATGTACATATGAGCTCATCAGCCATGAGTTTATGATCTGTTTTAAAGTGCCTTCTGTTTGTGGATATCAGTAATTAGGATCTAACGTGAAGTTAAGTCAATTCTTTCTTTCTCCACGTCAATTCCTTTATGGCAGAAGAAACTCCAGCATTATGTATGTATAGTTTGCTTCACTGGTTCTGAGTATGTTTGGTTGTGTAATGTAGTAATCTCAATTACCGGACATAGTTGTTATGATTTTGTCTTAACCAGTGTCAGATCAATGATTTACTAATTTGTTCGCTTGTCAGTGCCTTGACTTTATTAATGTCTTAATAACAAATTCATTTATTGACTTCGAAACCCTTTTCTTTGGCAGGTAAAGTCAAGAATGATGGGAGATTCTGCATACAAAAGCACTCTTGACTGTTTCGTTAAGACTTTGAAGAATGACGTAAGTCTGTTTCTACTTATTTCAATGCCGGTTTCTGAGAAATCGAAAATCTCCAACTTCGGGTGACTTAGTTGTGAAAGCATTTACTTAAAACAGCTCTTTTTCTCGAAAATTAATTTCGTTTCACCAAATCGAAAATCGAAAATCGTTTTGCCTTTATGGATGACGTGATTAGACGAGCATTTGCGAGCCTTTCTTCCAGCTGAATGTGCTAATATATCAGATTCATGCTTAGATTCTCTTAAGAAGTTTTAAGTTAAAAAGCCATTGGAATGGTTTGTGTTGTAGGGACCTTTGGCTTTCTACAAGGGCTTTATCCCAAATTTTGGAAGGCTGGGTTCTTGGAATGTGATCATGTTTCTAACCTTAGAACAGGTAAGAGTTGAAAAACCAAAGTCTTTTTCCCTCCATTTGGTTATCTGTTTTCACCTTCACATTGCCACATCTACTTTTGTTCATATGCAAAGTGCAAGATTGTGATTGCAATTAGGGTTGTCATTTTTGGTCCGGTCCGGCCGGCTTGAAGTCAGGCCTGGGCTTAAAAGAACAACCTAACAAAAGGACATCGTTTTGGTATCGGTTTAAGTGGGTGTGGACCAGCCCGATCCATTGCAAACCCTAATTGCAATGAGTTTCTTGTTTTGATGCCAATTCGAGTGGTTATGGACCGGTTGGTTCGGGCCCATTTCAATCCCTATTGTGTTTCCTATGCATATATACACCTATTTTTAACACACTTTTCATTTCTTTTGCTTTCTTCTCTTCTTGTTACAGGCAAAGAAATTTGTTAGAAGTTTGGAATCCTCATGAAGATGATATGAGAGTAGTTTTTGATAGAATAATGAGCCAAAGCTCTAATCTTTTTTTTTTCCCCCTAATTGTCTTGCTAGTTTTGGTTCAAAGAATCCTGGAAAAAAAAAACTTTTTGAGAAATTCAGGAATTATTTCTTTTAGGAAAAGAAATTTATTTCTATGCTTTAAGCTATGTTGTACTGTAATAATTATCTCAGAAATAATAATATAATCAACAATTTCTACATATTTATTCAATTATTTACAAATTATTGGATTTTTTATCTAGATTTTTTAGTAAAAAAAATCCAATCTAAGTTGTAAGAGGTGTTATTTAAACTTCTTTTTTTTGATAATATAATTTTCTTATATAGAAATTGTAAAATATGTTACTAAGTAACATTAAATGATTCAAAAAAAGAGAGCATTAAATGATTCCATACTTATTGATGTAGATAATCATATTATAAAATCAATATTTTATATCTTTATATATTTTTTTAAACGGAGGAATCTGCAGCCATTATCTTTTAGATATGAGCTGGTTAAACCTTCGGATTGACGCAATAGTTAGCAAATTATGCCAACTGGGAATTCCGCACTAGGCAAGTCTTGCACGACAAACTCGATTGAGAGAGTGTAAATAGGGGGATTCGAATACAAGACCTTTTGATTCCATATCTTTTCACTCTACCAACTCGACCACCTCTAGGGAGCAAAATATTGTTTGAACATAACTTTTTTATTTCAAAATAAACTTAATCACATTACAATATAAAAATTAAGTTTAAATTAACTTTGAAATTACAAATCGAATAAAAGACATTTTTTGGGATTTTATTCATTATTTTATTTTTATTCATTGTAGAAAATTAACTCAACCGGTCTTGCCGGTTTAACTATAAAAATATTGAATTATCAATTAACCTTCAAATTTATCAAAAGGTAAAGATTCTTTAATTTTATATAATTTTTAGCCAATTTTATGATGGTCTAATACACATTGAATCTTTTAAACCTTAAATCTTTTATCTTACCGATTTAACTTTCGATCTAATTTTTAAAACATTATTTTTATCCTATTTATGTTGAATTATTTTAATTTATATACACATTTAGTAATGAATTTAACAAAAAATTAATAAAATATTATCGATTTCTAGAACCGCAGTCGTTTCGATTTCGAAGTGGACAACTATAAGTCTGTAACGAACGCCGTCATTTTCCGTCCTCTCTCCTCTCTCACTGCTCCTGCATATTCCGATCCAAGAGAGGACCCGAACCCGAATAACCGGATCCGAACGCCGTCGATTACGAAACCGTTAATTTCGTTGCTAAAAGCGTTGTAGTATTGGTTAGAATTACTTACAATGTCGAAGGCACTTCAAATTAGGCTTATAAAGCCCTCGTCGGAGAGCGGCGGAGTGGCTAAGCCATCGCCGGTGGAGACCGTGACTGTGGCGTGCCCCGAACATCTTGTCCTCGCCGATCTCCCGGTGGCCAAGGGCGTTGGTCCGGCGACGAGTGCAATTACGATTAAGACAGTGGGGAGGAGGTCGCGTCGGCAACTTGGCGAGAGGGTTCACTTTTGCGTTCGTTGTGATTTTCCAATCGCTATCTATGGACGCTTGGTATGTCCTTGTTAAGGCTTTATTTATCCTTTCTGGTTCTTCTCAAAGTTATTTGGGCTCATTACCAGAAATTTGGGGATTTTTGAACTGAGTAGAGATCAAATTTTGGGGACGCAAAGTTCTTTGTTTCTGTTTGTGTCTTGATCATGTGAACAGAAGAGTAATCTCTTGCAAGTGAAAAGTAATTCCTTTTGGAGGTAGGAATAAGCTTGAATCTTAGTTTATGGGAGCTAATACCCAATTATACTGTTTAGTTGCTTGTTAATATGATTGAAGTTTTTCTTTTTCTTCTTTGACACAATTGAAGTAATGATTTTAGAACTCCATTCTCTTGTGATGTTATCTTCATTTAGTAGGTTTTCGGAGCTGCGATATAGTCTGGAATTTTATTGATTGATTTAATCTTGTTCTCATCTTTATAGGTTTCGTGAGATTGTGTGATTTTGTTGTTTTCGTTATGTTCTTTTCTCATTCCTTCTCTCATGGATGTACCTCTTAAGTTGAATCTTCGAGCATTTTAAACTCGTTAACATTTTGTGGATCATATTTTCCTTTTTGACATGATTATCTCATGCAGAGCCCTTGTGAGCATGCCTACTGTCTGGATTGTGCAAGAAGTGATTCAATCTGCTATCTGTAAGTAGATATCTAAATTTATGCTTGTAATCTTTGTTGCTGAACTTTATATTACTTTAATGTGAATTTTTTTCTTTCGGAATTTTCGTAACGTTGTTACTCTATGTCAACTATTACCGAGTTGCAGAGTTCAGAATACTGTTACCGTACAGCTTATGTGCATTTGGCCATGTTGGCGTTTGCATTTGATTAAGAAATGAACTGAATGGATCATTGCTTATTTCTCTTGAAACACAGTTGTGAGGAACGTATACAAAAGATTCAGACAATCAAATTGATGGAAGGGATCTTCATCTGTGCAGCTCCTCATTGTCTCAAGTCTTTCCTAAAGAGAAGTGAATTTGAAATTCATATCCATGAGAGTCATGCTGATCTTCTACACCCAAATGCAGAGAAAGAGGACTGCCTGGAATCAGAGGTTCAAAGTATGAGACAGCCAACTACTTCTGATTCCACAGTTCGAGGTCTCCCAAGGCCAGTTATTTCACCTGGTTCAAATATTGAGCTTCTTGATTCTGAAGACAAAACCCGCCGGCAGCAGACAAGAGAACAGTCGCTTCCGAGGCCAGTGATGCAACCACCGCCGCCATTCTTTGGGCAAGCCCAAAACTACTACTCAGAACCCTATGCTGACAATGCTCCCCCTAGCCTCCCGAATCATTTTCAAAATAGCATACAGATAAACCCCCAACCAGAATCTACCCAGTATACAGACAAGCAGCAAGGAGTTTTATCCGAGTCTTCAATAGCAGAATACCCGCCCATGAATGCCATGCAACCGCCTAACTTTCTTATGCCTATGAATTCCAATCCTTTGATGACTCCTCAATTTGCAGTTCCTCCTTTTCAACCTGAAGGAGCTCAGTCATTCTATGGTGCTCCCTATGAGATGGCCCAGATGGCTGGACCAAATTCTGCCCAGGAAGTTGGACCAGAACAAGGGTCTTTGTTGGGATTTCCACCAAGACCACCGCCAGGTGTCAATTTTATGCCAAATTATCCTCCGCCGTGGAACACTGAACCAGCATCAGGGAGCCAGGGAGGTCCGGATGGTTTTAGTAGCTTTTCAGATTCTCAGGGCACCTATCAAGGAGATTATGGAAGGAATCCAGGAGGTCTACCAATGCGTCCTCCTCACCCAGCCTCTGGCAACAGGGCTATGGAAGTTGTGCAGAGTAGCAACCCTATGGAACTCAGGGATGGCAAAAGCATATCAACACCACAGCCCTTTTCACCTCCGCCACCACCTCCACCTTCCTTATCGCATTTGTCGCAATCCAGGCGAGCTAAATACTATTCAGGTGATATGGGTCATGACGGACAAGGATTCAGATGGCAACATGAAAACCGTGATAGCTTTGGAGGTGGTCAGGATTAGATTTACGGCCTAATGTATTTTCTGCTCAAATTTATTCTTTGACTGGACTTTGTCTTAATCCCCTTTTTGATTAACTTGTCTCTTCTTGGTTAAGAAAACAGTTTATTATGAATTTAAGGTATACAGTCTGTTGTGCATTTTAGCTCTTTTAAGTTTTAGTCTACAAAGTTCACAATTGAATGAAGTTGATTAGGCCCGATCTTGTGAGTTTGTGAACCTATCAATTCATATCCAAATTCCACAAAATTTACAAGCAAATTGGAAACAAATTGGTTAAGAGATCATATAAAGTATTTGCTGTATGACACCAAAGAAACCATCACTTGTCATTTAAGTATTTTCATCTCAATTCCAGCTATTTGAAAGTCAGAAACACCTATACAATTTCTCACATAAAGTGAAAGAAAGGAAACAAGAAAGAGGAAGAGAAAAGATCAAAATACAATAGACAAAAGGAATCAGGAAGCAATCTCCCAAGTTTTGAATTTATGGCAAAGACAAGTTTCTCATCCCAAACACACTGTAGCACCTTTCAAAAGACCACTTCAGAAATTTCGTCAAGTAATCAGCTCAGTTTCTGTTTCTCCAAAATCCAGTTTCGAACTCTTCCAACACACTCAACGTCGAACTTTGCATACAAGTGACGTAGTTTTCTGAATGCAATCTTGATGTGTTTATCGACACAATCTTCATATCTCTCATAGACTGCAGGGACTATGAGAATGATAACAAGGCCTGAAACAGAGATAAAATGGAGAATCAGACCACAACTTTTGGATAACAGAGACTTCTAGCAGGCATAATCAGTCAATTGCTGAACAGGATGAACCTATTCTAACCCAGAAACAATACACTTGTTTCTCCCTGTGCAATAAACACTAATCATCGAAGTAAAACTTACTGATATAGCCCAAAGTCAGCATATCTGTTAGGCCCCCAACTACAGATATCAGCAACAGATATGCAGCAACTTTGAAGTACAAGTTTGTGTCTTTGCCGAGCGCAATGTCCTCGAAAACAGAGAGCAGATCATTGACACGATTCCGGATCAATCCGCTGACTTCCTTCACCATTTCTTCCGATAGATGCAATACTGGTAAAGGAGGAGGAGGTCTGCTCAAGGGAGAGGAGAACAGAAAATGAACAAATAAATTCAAGTTCCAAGGATCATCATACCCCATACAAAGTTCCTCATTCAACAATGTAACAGATGACAATGTTCAACAAATGACAATGTTCAAAGTTCCCTTTCTAAAGAGGTTTACGTAACATACCAATTACTACATATCTGCAATTAATTCATATCAGATTGTCTAATTCCAGGAACATCAGGATATAGAAGACAGTACCTCTTCAATGGAAATTAAGAAATTGGAAATTACCTGTTAAGTATAGCTGCAGATTTGGCCCAAAGGAAGAGAATGGTAAGTAGGAGGAGAAGAACACTAGAAATGAGAGACAACAGAGTATATCCTGATCTCTCAAAGACCACCCAAGACGATAAAGTTGCCAACAGTATGCCCAAAGTAACGTTCTTTTGCCTCCATAGTATCACATCTGCGACTGTTGAAAACACAGAACAAGCATGAAACTTTTGATCTCATTAAAGATACCCATTTGATTGGAGACAATCCTGTCAACTCCTAACATGAATTTCTTGAAAAAGGTAATACATTTCCCAATTATCAAACGAATGATTTATGTAATGCACTTGACCAGAATGCAAGGGTAATTGAACGTGGAAGATGTTCAAAACTGTTAGAGAAACATACCAGAACCTCCACCCAGGATCTCATGAACAGTTCTCTGTCTGTTAAACAACCGATCGGATGAACCCATTTGAGCAAAACCCAAAAATCGAAACTTTGAACAATCTTCAGATCTCTTAGAAAGAGAGACGATCGGTGGAAGAAAGAAAAGGAACAATGGGTTTCTTACCCTTTTTAACTATCTGACGACTCCCGTAAATCTTTACTATTTTTTCCCCATGTTTTACTTTTGGCTGAGGAGCCAATGTACATTGATACGAATTGGATATATTCTAAAAAGACGTGGTCATTTCTCTTCATGTTCCAGCCTAAAAGCATCATACCACCCATTTCTTTTTTTTTAAGTCTTAATTTCGTTTTGTTTCAATGACTTTCCAACTTGTTATTTAATTGAATTGTTTGTGTATATATATAAACAGAGTCGACCATTGGAGATTGGTGGGGGCAGAGGTGAAGAAAGTTTTGCGACTTTTGATGGGCTTAACAAGTGTGTTACTTACTGGTTTCGTAGCTTGAAGTGTGGCTTTGTTTCCTCGTGTTTTCTTACCTCTGGAATTTATACTAAATAGATTACCTGATAAACCCAATAACCTGCAAATCACGGAGTCTCAACTACTTGAATCTTCATCTTCATGAGTTTTAAAGACTCTTAAGATGGCCAACTTTCTAGTTTTGTCATTTTGCAGCAAAAGGAAGTGGAGTTTCTGGCCGTTTTGTTAGAGTTAGGTTGAACCAGACTCGCAATTTTTTATTTCAGTCCCGATCAGCCTGGTCGAGTGGGCGGGTTTGGAGCCTAAACAATACTGGTTGGTTTGAATCATTCGGACCTTACCAGTTTACCATCCCTAGCCTTTATAGCTAATGGACTAACATGCATAAGTAAAAGCAAGAGTTCAGTAATTGTGACATAACATTAACCGATGCAGTATAGAAAGGAGAAACGCACGAAACCTAACATGATATCTTAAATAATATAGATCTTTATAGCTGAATTGTTATTCATCCTTTAATCTATAGTTTAAATCTATTTCAACAAAATGTACAAGGAATGTACATTGTTGTTTAATTTAATGACCCCAGAACAATGTGCTCAAAACATCCTACCTGCAATGAACCCTTGTCACTCAGAAATTTATGAATCTGAAAGCATATATTTTCCTATTCAGTTTGTGCTCCACTTAACTTCATCTTTCGAAGGAGTATTAGCTTCAACAGCAGCCTCTGGCAGGGAAGAACCGTCTTGGCTGCCAGCTATCTCGGATTTCAAATTCTGATCTAATTCTGGAACAACTTGTTGATATACAACAGAAGCCGGCTCAGTAACGCCACCTTCGTTAAGAGGAGTCACTGAGTTACAGGCTTTTGAAGAAGTATTAGATTCAGCAGCAGCCTCTGAAAGGAAAGAACCCTCCTTGCTGGCAGCTATGGCAGGTTTTAAATCCTGATATTCTATTTCTGGAAGAACTTCAACTGAATCGTGCTGAGTAGAACCACCTTGAAGAGCAATCACTGAGTGACAGGGTTTTGATGGAGTATTAGATTCAGCAGAAGCCTCTGGCAGGAACAAATCCTCCTTGCTGGCAGCTATTGCAGCTTTCAGATCACAATCTTCAATTTTTGAAAGAACTTCAAGGGAATCCTGCTGAGTAGAACCACTGGTTTTTGAAGGATCGCTGGATTCAGAAGCAGCCTCCAGTAGGAAAGTATCCTCCTTGCTGGCAGCTATTGCGGCTCTCAAATCACGATCTTCTATTTCTGAAAGAACTTCTCGATATGCAACAGCATCCTGCTGAGTAGAACCCCCTTGGTTAAGTGCATTCATTGAGTTGCAGGCTTTTGTGATCCTCTCAGCATCTTCAGGAGACAGCCACTGTCCATAGCCATTAGAAGCTTCAGATGATGTGATGGGGAACTCTTTTGGGAAGTTCCCTCTCACCAGGAATATGCTCCAGCCAGAGCTGCTCAAAGAGTCAAGATAAGCTGCCAGATAGAACTTTGAAAGATGCTGCGGAGCCACATAGAAACTGTCAAAATTATACCATTCCCTGTTTACTTTCCTAATACAGAACCAATGGTCATGCAAGTGACAAATAAAAGCATTCTCCAGATCAGGGTTAATCTGTGCGGACTCAGCAACAGGACTGTTCAAAGGAATGGCTTGCAAGTCCCAAACTTCTAAAGCCTTCTGCAGAACCTGTATTAAGTATTTTCTGAAAACGTTAACTTTTGGACAACTTCAATAAATTTCTGCGTAACAAGTTGCCAATTGAACTAACAATGCTCACGTGCATCCTCAATAAGAACTACTTCAATTTAATTTACAACATTACTCGAAATTTCTAAAAATACATCATTTTCTGATCAAAGGGCTTACCTGGTTCGTTTATAAATATGGAATAAAATATGGCAATATAAGAGAGATATTCATAACCAATTACGTCTTGATGCATCAACCACATGAAACGCTCCTAGAAAAGGTTAACAGTGGATCAAAACCATGGAACACATGACTCTTTAATGTTGCACCACGTAGCTGTCGCACTATTGGTATTGAGTTGTAGCGTCCCTAGTATTACTTGAAGGAAAAAGGAAACTAATTATGGGATCTTTAAAATTCAGACCCTTGTTTCTTGCAAACGACGGAATGTGGTTCTTTTCTCAATTGTAATGTATTGAACCATTAAAAGTCTGATGATAAACAGCTACATCCAAGTAAATTTATCCTAGTCATTGCAATCTCCAATTAATTCAATTTCCGGTTTAACAACAAATTCATGTTCAAAGACAACAATGTGATTTGGTGTATTATAATGCTTATATGTTTAAACCTTCTCCTTCAAGTATAGTTCTAATAATTAAATCCAAACTCGTTAATATGTGTCCATCTAAGATAGCAAATGGGTTATTAGCATTCACAGCAATACAATGCCAACTCAATTGGTCAAATGTAAACTTATCCCTGGATCCTGCAAGTGGCAATTAAAGAGTTACCTTAATATTTCATTAAATTTCTGTTTGCGCATAGATAAGTTAGACCACTTAAGTATGTGTTACAAGGTTACTTATGCAAATCTCCTCTCAAACGGTATTTTGGACTTATCTAATCTTCTACCCTGGCTAAATATGTATGGAAATAGAAGCTCCAAAGATTAGAAAGATATGCATCAATGATTCTAGCATTCGTATCCATAATTTGGAAATAATCCGTTATGTGAACCAACTAGCAAAGCTAAATTGATTAAAATCGACAGACAATCTGCTCAGATAGCATTATAACAACATAACAGTTAAGATTTAAAAGGAATATTCCAGTTAAAGAAAAAGCCAGATCCACCACAACAGTTAGTCTTACAAATCACGATATGTGTACAAGAAAGGACAAATGATAATACAGCATGACTAGGGAGTGAGAGGTGGAATAACGACTAACCAAACTTCCATTCCTGACTACAACAGGACCATCGTCAAATGGAACTTAATCAACTGCTTACTTAGGATCCAGATGCAGAAGGGTTTAATACAAGCACCAAAGAAACATAGTTTTGCTTTCTCCTCTTATAAGTTCCAAAAAGAATAAAAGGTAGAATCAACATCAACAGTATCTTGAACCCAACAATATGCTCACCGAAGTGTACCAAAAACCATTTCCTCGTATGAAAAATCTATGTATACGATATGAGAATCACACATTCAAACTTAATTAATAAATGTGATTCCTGATCTAGTACTTTAATGTTGATCAAGAAGCATTCCAAGCTGAATATTCAATGACGTAACGGAAAGAAGGTCTTGTTTCCATAAATATGATCTGAATTCTAAAGCCTCCATATTATTTCACCCATAAAGGATTAGAGACTACAACCCTATACTCTTTATCTTTCGATTACTTCTCCAGGGTTCATACTTCCATAAACTGTATCACTCCCTCACATTGTGGTCTGTTAAAAAACAAACCTATGACAAAAACAAACAAAATGTTGATATGAAGAGCCTTCATTTGTCTTAGGTAAGGATCACCCAAAACCAAACACAGAACCACTGTAGCTGACTTATAACAGAAGCAACACAAGCAAGGTTCATTTCAATCTTATGAAAGTTCTCGGCTTTAGCCTAGAATGCAGACAAAGAACTAAAAAGCCAATGTACAATCCACTCCCCAAACAAAAAGAATGACTTAAAAAACAAGAGTCATCAATCAAAAGGAACAAAAACTCCACTTTATTTCCAATTATCCAAACAACAATCAATTTAAGAAGACAATTTCAAAGAGAGCATGGGTGATCAAGCGACCTGAATACTGAAATCGCCACCCAATGAAACGTTGTGAGACTCGAAGGATACGAAGTCGCCCAACTGTTGCATGACCTGACGCTCGTTGTGGTCAAGATCGGTGGCGAGCGCCGCCAAATCCAGTTCTGAGAAGAAAGGGCCTTGCAACACCGCGTTCACGCAATGCAACGCACACAGCTTCCCCTCTTGTACTTCATGGTACAGTATCCCCCCATTGCTCGCTCCTTCCATTGAACTAAACCCACAAACAATTTTCTTCCTTTTGTAGATTTTGTTGTTCAGATACAGAAACAAACAACCCTAGAAGACCAGAATTGCGCTCGCTCAAACTCCTATAAAGAAGCTGTTCGGTGCGAGAGAAGAAGACATAGAGAATGTTATTACGGAAATTTAAAAAAAAAAGATATAGACATATGGGTTTTTGCCACGTGTCTTCCAATGGCCTTGGAACTTGGAAGTGGAGTTCGTTACAAGGTTTGTAATGTTTAAACTAAAGTGTTTATTTTTACAAGGTATTCACAAGCTTAGTAATTATCTATAACATGTTTATTTTCTTTTTAACTATAATTCAAAAATAAAATCGACAATATATCAAGTCGGAACTATGATACTCTCAAGCAAACTTCAAACTAAACAGCATTTTAGCATTACAACTAAATTCGTTTGAATGGACTGGATTCAAATCGTTTCGATCAAATTTATCATATCTAAACTAAGTGATATGACTAGAAAGCAAGAAGCTTTTAGTAACTGGATTGTCAACAAACAAAGATGGAACATTTCTTCACCTTTTTAGTATAAACCAAATCAAAATGAAACCTAAATCCTCCTGTAGAATAAGGCCTCAATGTTGGTTTCTTTGATATTTCTTCACCATCATGGAGTCTTAGACAACTAATACTCTTGTAGAATAAGGCCTCAATGTTGGTTTCTTTGATATTTCTTCACCATCATGGAGTCTTAGACAAGTAGATCATAGTGGTTCTTACCACTATACAGTAACCTCACAACCTTCCTTGGTTTTCTCTTCATTGAGCCTTTGCAAAACTCCGATCCATACTCAGCTATGGGAATAAAACCAGAGCTCCATCCACCCCTCGCATGCTGCAATTCATGCGATACAGACGTTTAAGAGAACATCTTCGCAATCAATTTCTAGCATATGAAATGTTTTTGTCGATGACTGAAGTGCAGGCAAGTATGAAGTTATGGTTATTGAAAGCCTAAAATGCAGAAAGTTAGGTTGCATTGTAACCGGATATAAAGGCAATATTCTTCCAGTGAATTTAATCCCCAATTTGCCGATTGACATGCTACTGGACTTGAAAAAGAGAGAAAAATCAGTTTCCGACATCCAATCTTTAATGACTGAAAAAGAACTAGCGTGACCATTAGATTTTCGAGTGTTTTCAGGATTTAATCTGGAGTATCAGTATTGTCAACATACCTCATGCTCTGGTATATATACAATGATGGGCTGACCACAGAATTTTGACAGCACCTGATTCAAGATTAAAGGTCACTGAACTGTTTCATGAAGAACTGAGTTGAATTACGGGAACTATTTTGCAGAATAAGAAGCAAGACTCATTCAGGGGAAGACAAATACATAAATCCAATAATGGAAAACCAATTCAACCAAAAAACACTGTGGTCTGATGATTCATTACATGGGCGACTTAACAGAAGCTTCAAATACCGGTTTTTTATCGTGAGCATATTACAGGAAAAAAATAACTGGATGAAATTCGGCTGTTTGTCTTTGAGTCCAACAGAAAATAAATCAAGGTATACAAAAGCTCACACCAGCAACTAATTTGACATCAACTACTAGAAACTAAATCAAATGATTCAAGAGCTCACACTAGTAACTAATTTGGCATCAACTACTAGCAACAAACTCGGTTTCCCACCTGCTAATCTGAAAAGTTTGAGCAGTTAATCCAGATGCTACAGGAATTTGCATGACAATGTAAAATGAAACTGTAACATTTGTAACTTCAGGCAAGCTTGCATTAAAGAGAGGACTAACCAGCAGTTCCGACTCTCCACCCCAAAAATCAGGACGTTGAATTCGTTGGCAGTAACTAGGAGAAGAAAAGTACCATGTTAAATTTATAAGGTAACCAAAAAGAACACAAGCAGATCGGATCATCCATATAATAAACAAAAAGAAACTCTGGATATTTAATATCTTTCACTTTGAATGAGATCTCTCAATTCCAGCAACAGTTCTGTTAGATATTTTACAACTAAAATCCCTCTTTTTTGCAATTCAGTTCTTCCTCCACCACGAATCCCAGTTTGAAAAGGAGAAACTGTCTGCTTTCAAAGACTCACCGTTTCAGAGACTCATCAACAGTAATAGCAACCAATGCTTCTTCATACCTCTGGCGTTCTCCACTGCTGTCACACATGATCTCTTTCACAGCCATTCGCAGTTCATCTGGTATGTTCAGCAAGAGAATACGATAAAAGATTTTCTAATTGGATCAATGCAATGTACAACAGTGACTAACCAAACTTAAACATAAGCCCATGTTAGAAGAATTATAATGAAGCCTTCACGAAAAAAGATTCAAACTTTGATGAATTGATCAGTGAAAGAGTATCCACATGAAGTGTACCTGCATCGTCCCTCTCTTCCCTTGGATTTAGAGAGATGCCCTTGTTAAAAGCCATTCCTTTGACCTGAAATGTACCCACCACACCATAGGAAGACCCAAAATAAACTCACTAGTCACTAAGAAGCTGATTCTTTGATCTCAAGAACAAACGATACGAAAAGGGTTTATGCATGACTAAACGCAAAACTGACTACCAGAGCCCGAAAAAGACAACGGCCATCTCCAGTAACTTTCTGAACTGAAAAATGCTCGAGTTTTTTCATAGCCGGCGATGCTCTGAACATGTGACACAGAAAGCAAAATCACTGCAATTCCAAGTATAACCCAAAACCCATTTCAACATAACCTTAAACACTTACATTGAGGGTCCAATTCTCGCAAAAAACCGATGGCTGTTAGTCGCAAAGAAAGGCGAAACCGAAGGAACCGGAGATGAGACAAGCTCGAATCGGGCGAGTCCAAGCCTAACCTGCTCCAGTACATTCTCTACAAATCATTATACGTTATATGAGTAAACATAATTGGTGCAGTTCATGAGTAAGGTAGAGGAAACAGTTAAAGACGAGAATGTTGAGAGCACCGTTCAAAGCGTTTTCCGCCATTGCCACTCAATCCAAGGGAGCCAAACAAAATTGGTGAAAATGCGAACAACACAAGTAGGATATTAAAAACATTGTATAAATATTGTTATTATTAACCAGCAAGCATCAATCCGTTGTAGTCTAGTTGGTTAGGATACTCGGCTCTCACCCGAGAGACCCGGGTTCAAGTCCCGGCAACGGAATGCGTTTTTATTTTAGTACCTTTTATTTCAATTTTTCTACTAAAGGTACGAACTCTCTTAAATTTTCCTTTAAATTTATATAAGATCCCAAATTTTAATATTTTTATAAAATTGAAAAAATTTTAAGATTATTTTATAAATGTCAATGTTTTTAAAACTGAATTATTTAAGCCAGTTTAATAATAAAAATCTTAAAATATTAACTTTTGAGTTCAAGTTTTTATTTTTTATTAATTTAATTTAATAATTTTTGTTATTAAAATTGATCAATTAAGTAATCAATTAAATTTCATATTTTATAAACTAATTAATTCTTATAAATCAAATAATTTTCATTTAACAACTTTTTTAATTAAACTCTAAATTTTTCAATAAGTAAAAGACATTTTTTCAATATTTTTTTAAAATTTTTAATCTTTAATTAATTTTATGACGGTCTAATATCGATTGAACCTTTTAAACCTTAAACCTCCTATCTTATTAGTTTAATTTTCAGTCCAATTTTTAAAACATTAGTAAATACATATTAATGTTAAGTACTAATTTACAAATTATGTAATATTATATATTTTCAAAAAATTTATACAAAATTTTAAAAGTTAATTCATATGTTTTATGTTTTTTTTAAGCACCCTTGACTTTAATTACTTGATCCAACATATGATATTTATGCAATTAGAATAACATTTTATACAACTAAAAACAATTTTTCTATAACAAAAGTAATTAACAAACTATCAAACAATTCAATTAATTATTGATTTTGATGATCATAACACTATTTCATCAATGATCTATTTTATTATGAACAAGTTAACGATTAATTTATCGATGGAGACAATTTTTTAAACCATTCATGACGTACTCTAACATGTTCTTAACAAAAATTCCATTTATCTAATTTAAGTAAAGGTAGCAATTGGTCGGGTTAGGTTTAGGTTCATTTAGGTTCGACCGGTCCAAAATTTTGTGTTATGGTCTAGCTCGACTTAAAGCTTGATTGAACTTGACTAAATTTTTTTAATTTTTAAAAATTAAAAATGATATCATTTTATTCAAAATAGATCGTTTTATATTAAAATTTTAGATTTTATATTGCACCAAGTCATGCAACATGGTTCCTTAAGGGATGGTTGAGTTAATAAAGTTAGGGGCATGGGATCAAAAAGTGCTGCGTTCGAATCTTCTGCTTATGCTCTCTCGATCGAGTCTGTCATACAGGGCTTGCCTATTATGAAATACTCAATTGGTGTGATTTGCAAGCTATTGCGTTAATCTAATAATTTACTCAATGCACATCTAAAGAATAACAACTGAAATTTTTTTCGTTTAAAAAAAGTCATGCAATATAAGTACGAGGTAAAACATAAAATTTAAAAAATGAAGTTAACCAGAATGTTAATTAATGTTTAAAATTTATTAATTTCGGAATATGCAAAGCGGGCTAATTTTGTCATTTATTAAATCTAAGCATCGTTGGAAGGGGCAATTAAAGACCAAAAGTTCGGTCACCTAACTTCCAACAAACATTTTTTTAAACCAATCTAAATAATGTCTTAAAATAACAATTTCTTAGTTTTAGAATTAAATACTAAATTGAAATTACTTTAACTTAAACCTGAGTGTAAAGATTTAATCAACTAAAATTATTAACTAATTTCAGATTAGATCGGATCATGCCGAACACAAATTACCATACTTAAGTGTATGTATTACTTACATATCGCATTGATGACAAGGTGTGTATATATAGTTATGGGTATATTAAATAATTGCTATATTAAATAAATTGATAAATTACAATAATATGCTAAAATTAAATTAATAAGTCAATAATTCAAAATCCAATAACAAGTTAACATACTCATTATGTAAGTTTTCCAGTTTGCGGAAATTTGAGGCAAGTTATATATATATATATATACCCTTATCTCCGTATTTTTATAAAAAGGTTATTTTTGTAATTCAATATTGTAACCTTCTAATTAGATCAAGTAATATCATTTTATAGTAAGAGATTGGATTATTAGAGTAATTGAAATCAGGTTTTAAAGTAATCTTAAGTTAAAATAATATCATTTAATTCAACAATATTTTTTATTTTTTATTTTTACGAGGTGTTATAGGAAGATCCTAATTATAAAAAATACTTTTAAGTTATTTACATTCATACTAATTCTTACTTAAATTGAACAAATTTTGTACAAGAAGTAAAGTTCTAATCTTAAACTTTTTTTTAATTACATCTAATTTTAAATTTTAAACGATTGTATAAATGAGATGTTTTTGTAATTTTATTTATTTATTTTTTTAAAATCAAACTTGCAACTTTAATTAAACGGGAGAGCTAATGAAGTTTTCTGAGGAGAGGCGTCGAGCCCTAGGACAGGGGTCAGCGAACCCGTCGAGCCAAACTAGACCAGAAATGAATCGGACTAGACAAGGTTCGGACCAATCGCACCTCCATTTAACGGCAAAAACCGAAAAAAGCTGGCTCGTTGGTTCTTCTCTTCACATAAGAAGTATCGACGATTGACGATCTCTACGATGCTCTCTTTATTAACTACCCAACACCTCTCTTCTTCTTTTCATTTTTAGTCTACACTCTCCTCTCTCTCTCTCTACACACTTCTAGAGAGATCTCGATTTCTCAGACGGTTTCAGGTAAGTTTTCCGAGAAAATTCGAACTCATTTCGTTTAATTCAGCTTCATGTGCTCTGTGATTGACTAGGTCATTGTAGATACTGAGCTCATTTGTGCAGGATAGTAGTTATTCAGTAGCCAAACGGAGTGATTCTTATTTCTTTTTACTTTTTGGAATTAGCGATTTGTTTGAATGTTATGTTTCTTTTGAAGCTAATTTTATGTATTCTTTAATGTTTTAGAGATCTGTTTGGCAAAATTATGGCTTCTACTTCGCATTCTCCGTTCGCACTCGCCGGTTCTGCGGCGTCGGATCTTCTCGGGAGCTCCAGCAGCGGGAGAAACGGTATTCCGTTGAGAAGTCTTGGAAGGGCGAGATTCAACTTGCGGAATAAGGATTTTGCGGTAGTTGCGAAGATGAGGAAGGTGAAGAAGCATGAGTATCCGTGGCCCGACGATCCGGATCCGAATGTGAAGGGCGGAGTCCTCACTCATCTCTCCCATTTCAAGCCTATCAAAGAGAAGCCTAAGCCGGTTACTTTGGATTTCGAGAAACCGCTAGTTGATCTTGAAAAGAAGATCATAGATGTAAGTTAATTTTGCGGTTGTGTTAATTGGAATTTGTAGCTGAGAGTTTGCGTACTTCTGCTTGGTGTGTTATTGGAATTGTTGTTTAATTTCTGTTGATTTGTAGGTAAGGAAGATGGCTAATGAGACTGGTTTGGATTTCAGCGATCAAATTGTATCGTTGGAGAATAAATATCAACAGGTTTGATGAATTCAACTTCTTCCATGAGGCATGTTGCTAGAGAGAGTTTGAGTTACAAATTTAAATCATTTGCCTCCTCTATTACCAAGCAATTATATTGTTAGAATAATGTTCAATCAAAGGATCATTTGAACAACGGGAGGATGACCTTCTTGCATGAAAATCTTGATTAAATCCTGAAAACGAAATTGTTTGTTACTAGTTTGTAAATTTGATTGGTCTTGAGTTATTTCAAAATGTCAAGTGTCTTGAATTAAGAGACAAAGTTTTACCTTGCTTATCTTACAATGATCCCAATTTCTGGGTCAAATGAAGTACTGTTGACTCTTATTCCACCTATACTTAACCTCAACTCCTGAGTTTTATTTGTTTGAACTTGACTGTTTAGAAAATTATATAATGCGAATAGAAGTCATGGAATACTAGTTTTCTAGGCAGACAGTTTATATTTGTTTCCTTGGATAGGCGAACGGTGAGAACCAGGAGTAATAAACAACAAGTGATGCTTTCTTCTCTTACATTTCTCCTTCGAAGGCATCCTTGGTTCTGACACACTTTTCTCTATATATGCATATGTGTGTCTGATTGTGTATACACAAATTCTGGATTGACCTTTGTACTTTTGGAGAAATTTCCAATATGTCAATCTAAGGCTTTAAATTGTATCATTTATGCATCCCAATTGTCCATTTCAGGCTTTGAAGGATTTGTATACACATCTGAGTCCTATTCAGCGTGTCAATATTGCAAGACATCCTAACAGGCCTACTTTCCTTGATCACATTTTTAGCATCACTGAGAAGGTTTAGTACTTTCAAGTTTTTAATTTTGGAAATTCAGTAATTGCATGATTTATCCTTTCAATGATCTATATTCAAGGAGGTGCAAGATTGAACTTGTTCAATATTTGGATCTTGTCTTAGAGAGTGCTCTTTTGTCCTACTATGTCCAGTTCGTAGAGCTTCATGGAGATCAACAGGATATGATGATCCAGCTATTGTTACTGGAATAGGAAACATAGATGGTAGAAGGTATATGTTCATGGGTCACCAGAAAGGTAGAAACACAAAGGATAATATTATGCAAAACTTTGGGATGCCTACTCCCCGTGGGTATGCTCATTTGCTTGTGCATGTTCCAAGCTGTTTCTAAAGGAGCAAATGTTTATATTCAGCTGATTATGTTTTGTTCATCTACAGTAAAATGCTGACTGTCTGATGTAACTCATGAAACTTTAATTGGATATAGATATCGCAAAGCTTTACGCATGATGCGTTATGCTGATCATCATGGATCCCCTATAGTTACATTTATTGACACACCTGAGGCTTTTGGAGACCTTAAATATGAGGAACTGGGCCAAGTAAGTAGAAATTTGTGCATTTTGTGGCTTTCTTTAAATGTTGACTTATCTCTCTCATTTGCTACTTTGTGCAGGGTGAAGCATTTGCTTATATTTTGAGAACAATGTTTAGTCTAAAGGTTCCAATTATTTCTATAGTCATTGTGGAAGGTGGCTCTGGCTTGGTTGTGCTAATAAATTGTTGATGCTTGAAAATGGAATTTTTTTATATTGCCAGGTAATCCAGGGATCTTAGCCAATGTCTTTGTTCAAGTATAGAATACTGAAAGTTTGAATTTGGTGTTCCCCAGTTTTTTCCCGTCAAAATGATGCTGAGCAGGTTTATCTACTTCCTGAATCATTAGAATCATTGATAATTACTAAAAAAGACTTGGATCATATGTTGATAATGTTCCTAGCTTTGAATATTAGTTGATGAAATCTCAGAATTGCCAAGAGCTACAAATTCTTTACGATTGATCTTACTTTCAAGGAAGCTGGAAGCTAATTGTTTTTATAATTGCACAATTTCTGCTTCATTTGAGTCGTAAAATGTATTGGGCAGATTTGGTGACCTGGTCTTGTGCCCTTTTATTTGCAAGAAGACTGTTATCAACTTTAACATAACACTCTAATTTACCAGTATGGAAGGATGCAATACACATACTTCTTGTGCTCCAAATGGCATAATTGCCAAGATAGGGAGGATGCACTTATAACTATCTTTTTATCTTTGACATTTTACCTTAAAAAGTCACATCATTGCCTGAACTTTTTCTTTTTAAAAAATTTTTGTTTTTCGTGTTCCATCATGAAGTGTATTTGATCTAGTCTTTATATCTGATCTATGTTTGCTGATCTATTTTCAATCTTTGACCTTTTCTATGATATAGTCCAGAAGCATGTGCGGCAATCCTATGGAAGAGTGCCAAAGCTGCTCCAAAGGTTTCTTTGAACTCTCACATTTGAGTTGTCAGTTCATAGACTGTCAACTGTTCATAGGCACACTGAATTTGAAGAGGCCATTAAAGCCATTGGCTATAAGGACTGGGTTTCAATGTTGCAGCAAGAATTCTCAAAAGCAAAGTCAAAGGACCAACTTATGCATCCCATTTTGATGGACAAGATCGAAAAGTTAAAAGATGAAATCAATCAGGGTTTGTCAACAGCACCTAACTATGCGAGCCTGAAGTATAAGCTTGATATGTTGAAAGAATTCTCTCCATCAAAGAGCATCTCAGAGAGGAGCAGTAAGGGTGAAGCATTAAAGCGTGAAATAAATAATAAAGTGAAAGAAGTGATGGACCAACCTGATATTAAGGACAAGGTGGAAGCATTAAAGGCTGAAATTGAGAAGTTGGGGGCTTCTGATGATGGAGATTTAGATCAAGAGTCGAAAAAGCACATTCTCAAGCTAAAGCAAGAGATAGATTTGGAACTTGCAAATGTTCTAAAGACCATGGGTTTGGATGTTGCGATTGTGAGGAAAACAAAAGAACTCAACGACCAGACAGCTTCCCCTTATTTGAAGGACAAGGTGGAAAGTTTGAAAGGAGAAACTATCAAGAAAATTGAAGATGTAATCAACTCATCAGATTTGAAAAACATGATCCAACTACTGAAATTGGAGTTGGGAAAAGCAGGAAAGACGCCTGATACGGCAACAAAAAATAAGATTGAGGCTTTGGAGCAGCAAATAAAGCAGAGGCTTTCAACTGCTATCAATTCTTCAGAATTGAAATCAAAGCATGAGCAGTTGAAGTCAAAGATCGCAGAAGCTATAGGTTCTTCTGGTGAATTGGATAGAAGTTCAGAAAATGACAAATCAAAAGATGAGAGTTCCCAGCATGATGAAACCCCAAGTAGAATTTAGTGTTGGTGCAAAGAGTGACTTACCTTAGAGTAAGCTTCTTCGGTCTTGCGTTTATTGGTTCGAGCTGGCCGACTCTTGTTCCTTATTTCTCATTCTGCTAAATTTTATCTCACTGAATATGTTTTTCCTGAAATTTGCAGGATCTCTTCTAAAATTTTGCGAGTAGTAAAGATAGAGATAGAAACCAAAGGTGGCCTTTATCAACATGATCGGTATTTTTCTGTTGAATACACACTTCAGTCTCAACCCGAAACGGCTACCAATGGTGAATCGTCCCGCTTGCATTCCCTAGCCATTCAAGGTATTAGCTTCTATGGTAACATGAGCTTGGTGCGGCATTGTGATATTCTTTTAGCTGAAAAACGTTCTCAGATAAGATTTTATGAAATTATCAACTTCATATTTATTCTATTTAAGTTTCTTCTTGGTAGAATATGCTTCTCTTTCCATTGATGGAATAAAACTATCTGCATAAATTGTGCTGAGTGGGAATGGAATCTAAGAACTTGCTTGTAAGTTTTTTAGGAATGGAACACTTGGTTTCTACACGCTTTTTATGATTTTGAAGGTCGATTAGTAAAATTGGCTGCTTAGGTCACTTTCTTGTGTTCAACCCCTTCGGTGCTCAGCGGCTTTTGAGTTAGGGCCATAGTATTATTATAGTTCTGTACAGTTTCATTAGTAAGGCACTTGCACAAAAACAGCGACTTCACATATATGATTTATGCCATTCAACTAAACCTCAAAACAATAAGCAAGCAATCCTCCAAATGCACAACCAATACAACACATAACATTAGACCAATGATAATATTTAATATTTTAAAAATTAGATATAGAATTAAATAAATAAAAGATTCAAAGTTGGAAAATTATTAAATATAATTGATATATTTATTTTAATTTATAAAAATTAATTAATTAACAAACATTATCTATTAATAAATAAATTAATCAAATTTTAATAACAAATATTATTAAAATAAATTAAACCAATCAAATATTTCTTAATTATTAATAATGTCTGTAACTTATTTTTCAATAAATAACATTACATACTTATTCATTAACATTACATTTCTTCAATACAAGTAAGGAATGACAGCCTTTCGATTCTTCGGATAGTCCTCCCCAAACTTCTCCAAATACCATTTATGATTAGCTCTTGCCCTGGGCACCAAATTAGCACATGTATAGATCAAAAACCCTAACCCTACCCATGACCATGTCATTATACTCCACCCTATCCACTCCACTATCTCCCCCAAATAGTTCGGACAACTCACCATCTCAAACCACCCTCCTCTTGGCACCTTATACCCTCTTCCTCCTCCGACCCTCTTCAACCCCACCAAAACCCTATCAGCCCATATGTTCAACCACATCCCCAACCCAAACACCACCAACCCACCACTGTACTTCACCCAAGACCACCCCCCATCACCACCATTGCCATAGTCCTCCTTGTAGTGACTTACCCACCTGACCTGTAAGTACGCGTTCAGTACATTAAACCCAAATCCAATCATCGCTATACTCAACGGAAACCCTCTTTCCCCTGGCTTGTCCTTCCGCTGGTTGTTGTGAAGCTTAAGTGGGTAGATGCAGGTTCGGTGAATGTAGTGAGTTATGTATGGGGCTAAGAGAATTAGAGCTTTTGGGTTTTTGGAATGTCGGCCGAAGGGTAGGAGGAGAAGGGGTAGAATGAGAGATGGGCACTCCATCAGAACCCAGGCCACTGGCGGCGAGATTGTGGGTCCCCAACCTGAACGGTTGTGCTTTCCGTACGGAGCTTGGAGGAACCTGAGGGGAATGTAGGTGAGGGGTGAAATGAGGTAGAAAGCGATGAGGCTGTAATGGAAGAGTTTCTGATCGGATAACTCCATCATTATCGGCGAACTAGATCGGAGGAGTCGTAGAAAACAAAGGGAGATCTGTAGTGAGTTTACTTTTGCGGCTTTGTCAACGTGAAGCTGCTTTGGTTTGTTTATTTAAATTGGGACTTGAAGCATAAAGGTCAAAACGGGAAAAAAAAAACATTGGGCTCTGCTCCTCATTTACACTTTGAGCCTGTCCATACTTGACAGATGATTATTTATTCACACCTTTTGGCATGGCATTTGCCCAGGCCAGCCATCTCGGATCAACCGATCAGGCCTGGGTTGACCAGCCCTTGGACTCAATTTTCAAAAAGTTGGCTGAGCTCGGGTTTATGGTACCCAATCCCGGCCCAATCTGAGACCCGACACACGTAAAAAAACAAATGTCATTTTATGAAAAACATATTGTTCTTACATTTTTAATTAAAAAATAATTTCGGTTATGCCAAGTTGGGCTCAGGCTAGCCTCGGGTCCCAACCGAAGCAGTGCCTGTTTGGAACAGCTTTTGGAGGGTTCAAAAACACTTTTGTCTACAGCAAAAGCTGTTTTGGAAAAAAATAGGTGTTTGGCTGGACTTTCTAAAAGTACTTTTGCAGTA
>JANZLC010000004.1:28645587-28674291 GCA_026413385.1 Erythroxylum gracilipes
TAAAAAATAAATAAATGAATAAATAACTAATAATAAATAAATAAATAACTAACAAATAAATAATAATAATAATAAATCAAATTAATAATAATTGATAAAATTAATAATAATAAGAATAATAATAAGTAGAAAATTTATAATAATAATTATTAATGATAAGAATAATTAATAATAATAAGAATAAAAAAGTTAAAATTAATAAAAGTGCTTTTTATTTTTTCGTTGCCAAACAGTCTACTGTATGAAGCACTTTTAAAAAAGCTATTTTTTAATTGACAGCCAAACAGTCAACTGGCTTTTAAAAAAAGCTCTTCTCAGAAAAGCTCTACTGGCAAAAGTTCTACTGACAAAAGCTCTACTAACAAAAGCTCAACCAAACGGACCCTTAAGGTTGATCTATTAGTTAAAAAATATAAAAAATATAAATTGAATTAAAAAAGTTGGAAGATTTAACTTTAAAATATATTTTAAAAAACGTCTTAATCACTGATTAAAATGAATATTTTATAATAATTTTAATATAAAATTAAGAAACTATCTTGAAATAAAAAAATCTAAAACACATGGTATAGTAGTATTAATAAATTCACATATTTGAATCGACTAACTTAAATAATTTTTAAAATTTGTAATATATATTAATATATTTCTTACTTAATTTAAATAGTTATCTGATATTTTAATTTTAATACAATGCCAACTCAACAAAAGTATTATTCTTTACACGCAATTTCATGACAATTGCTTATTATTCCATATGTTATCCACAACTTTGATGTGAAAGGATCTTTTATGCAATGCATGAACCTGGTAAAGTTCATTGAATTCAACTCATGGTACGTGACAAAATGATGACGCAGTACAAGAAAATGTGAGATTGGACTTTGGAGATGATAAGGGTCAAGATAGAGTATCATTGACCTTTTTATGTCCAACAGTTCTGTCATTTGAAAGAAGTAGTAACACGCGTATCTCAATGAAATTTCTACTGATACGATGTTGTTGCTGTTGTAACACGATCATAGTAAGATCTAAGAAAGCTAAAATTGGTGATAGTTTCAGGAATTTCTTCTTGAAATAGTGAATTGCTGAACTTTGCTGCAATTTTCTCAGAAGATGATCATCTTTCAGACCCCTTCTTTTTCCCAGGAGAGAAGGCTGCCTTTGTGTGTTATAAATTTCTCACCAGACTTCAAACTGGTTTTGATGCTGATCTTCCTCATGAAATTCTGCTTGATGTTATAGACATACAACCGATCATCTATCTTCTTCTTTGGCCTGAACACTATTACCTCACCACACCAGAAGGTAGCAACAGGAACCAGATTGGCAAGGTTTGGTGGACGACCATCGAACTTGTAAGTCAATGGAGGGGAATCTTTCACGTTCATATAGCTTAATGTCCCTCCTACTACGATATTACATTTCCTGAACCAAACTTGTTTATGGAAATCCTCCAAAATCCATACACTTATCATCTGTTCTTCAGGATCTCTACACATGAGAGAAAGATATCCTCCAAGCTCTAGCAGCAAGTATCCATCTTCATGTAGTTTAAGTTCTCCAAGTTCAGGTGCATAAGTTCTAACAGATTTTTCATCGTTGATATCCATGGAAATGAAGTACTCGTTAACACCTATGTTCCAATGCAAAAACCGCTCTTTTATTTTAACAGGGTCAGTCCACTCTATTCTTGAGTTATTATTCGGTCTTTCGTGTTCTCTCCCATGGAAAGGCCCTGGAATTCGATTCCAGGCAGATTCAGAGAAGCCAAGAGTGTAGATCTCTATCCCATAACCATCAACATAGATATGCACCACTTTGTACTCCTGCGTTGAGGAGTTGAAGGTGAGTGCAATCCCACATCCGCTGTGTCTACATCCTGAACACATGGAGGCAGAGTTACTGATTTCTTGGTAACCAAGTTAATTACATGCAGGAGTTTCACATTCTTGGGGTCATTCACTACGATGAAACCATTACAGCTTGCTCGAATTCTTCCCTTTTGGTTCAACCTGAAATGGGTCAACTGAAAGTCGACCCCTTCTTCTTCCATCACCAACAAGTAAGTTCTGCAAACTGGATTTCCTGATGTAACATTGGATTATCAGTTCCTGCTTTTCTTCATGGATTTCGTTTTGCAGTTTACGAAATCTGCTGCTAGAGATTAGATTGTACCATGAGTCGCAGATGTATCTCATTTTCTCCTGAAGAGCTTCTGGAGAAACTCTAAGAAGAATGTTATATATGATATCATCAGGAATATGTGGAAAAGGAAGGGGATGATGATCTTTGTCTGCGTCTTCATTCTTCATCAGGTTCTTTCCTTTTGTCTTGCTCCTTCTCTTTGTTTTACTCATTACACACACACATACATATCACCACCTTGAAGTTCAAATCAAGTATCAGCTACTTCCCCAAGTCCCTACAAAGATGGGAAATTTTAAAACAACCAAGTCCTCCAACAACTGATTCCTATGTTCAGTTAGTCCAACAACAACTGATTCCTATGTTCAGTTTTCTAGTTCTGTGCACCAAAACAGTTCCTCACAAGCATTGGTGAAGCAGTAAAGGTCCACAAAATTCTGATGTTCAACCAAATTCTGAAACTACTGCAAGTCTTGATGAACAAATAATCATCGAATCCTCCTCTTTCTGGACAATTCATACAAAGAGACTCGCCAACAATCAAGTAATTCGGTTTTTCTCTTCTATCTCCTATCTAATTTCTTTAGTTACTGTGACTATTTCATATACTTAAAAGAAGTTAGGCCTAGTTTAATCCCATCACCAAGAAGTTACAACTTTGTTTCTAAGATAAAAATTTAAAAGATTAGAGCTTCACCAACCTTTGCTCTTATTTCCAACCACCATCACCAGTAGCTCTTTAAAACAAAACAACAAACAGAAGACATACAGAAAAAGGAGAACAAAACAAAGAGCTGCAAATTATTCACTGAACTGATAATAATAGAAATTTCCTACAATCTTTAACTAGACTCAGATGAAAAATAAAACTAACAAGAACATAGGTAGACACATTGACAAGAAGGAGAACATACTTGGAGATGTAAGATGCATGCAAAGATTAGGGTTTTGACTTTGAGGCCAACTCTTGTGACTTTTTTTCAAAGACTTTGTCTTTTAGGGTTTTAGACCTTCAAATCTAGAACAATTGTGGTTCTCATACTTTGCCCTTTTAGGGTTTTAGACCTTCAAATATGAAACAATTGTGATTCTTTTTAAATACTTTCCCTTTTATTCAATTAGGGTTTTTAGATTATCTAAAAACCTTGTGATTGTTTTAAGACTTTGCCTTTTAGGGTTTTAGACTTTTAAATCTAAAACAACTATGATTGCTTTCAAACACTCTGCCCAATTAAGATTTTAGAACTTCAAATCTAAAACAATTCTGATTCTTTTCAAATACTGCCTTTTAGGGTTTTAGACCTTCAAATCTAAAGCAATTGTGATTCCTTTTAAACACTTTACTCTCTTAGGGTTTTAGACCTTCAAATTTAAAACAAAGTTTTGGATTTTCAAATCTAAAACAATTACTATTCTCTTCAAAGGCTTTGCCCCTTTAGATTCTTGTTTTAGATCTTGAAATCTAAAACAATTGTAATTTTCTTTATCACTTTGTCTTTTTAGGGTTTTAGATCGCCAATTCTAAAATTGTTATGATTTCTTTCAAACTTTTTTAATGTTATTTATAAATTTAAATATTAAGTATATCAAAAATTCTTGTAACTTGATTTTTGATTAATTTTAATTTTAATTTCTTTATTTTCATTATTTTGGTTTTTGGTTATCTTTATTCTAATTTTACTTTTATTTTATTTTATATTATTTTATTTTCGTTCATTCACATGAGTTATTTAAAAACAACCTCTTTATTAGTTAGAGATAAGGCTGCGAACTATTAGACCTTCCCAAATCTTGGGTCTTAGCGAAATTTCTACCGAGTGTTATTGCGAGTGTTATTCTTTTTGTTGTAAAAAAATATCAACTACTTTTATGATATTATTTTTATTATTCAAAAGATTTCATTTTAAAATTATAAATCGAAAAAAAAACTTGAAATATAATGAATAAATTTATATAATAATAATTAATTAATATTATTTTATAAAAATGTAATAAATAAAATAAAAAATCCAACTGTTTTTGTCGGTTATGATGTTTTGTTTTTTAACAATATTAATAGCACGTGGCTTTCTCTGATTGGATACTTTCCTCAGCAAAAAATAGACTTTTGTAATCTTTCCGTCGCTTTGCCCTGCTTTGTCCTTTCGAAGCTTTCGCCTACGATGCACCGGGTGCGTATCACGCACCACTAATATTAATATTAATATTTAACATATATATGAAATTTAATATTTACAGTAAATATTTCTTTTGATATTATAATTTTTTAATTAACAGAATCTTTCTCCTTCAAATTAAAAAGTCAATAATTGTGATTATATAAATAAAGAATGGAATTTACATTTTTAATTTATTTATTTTTAAAATTTTAATAATTGTGATTATATAAATAAAGATTTGAATATACATTTTTAATTTATTTATTTTTAAAATTTTAATTTAATAAATGGTTTTAAGACATTATTTTATTATTTTTATTCTTTAGAGTTGAATGAATTTTAAAAAATTAGTTGTTATATTAAATATTTTTAAAAAATTTAAACATTAAATGAAATTTAAATAATTTTAATATTTATTTAAGAATTTTTCTTTTTTTTAGTTAGACTATTTTTCGATAATTGAAAAATTCAACTAGTTCAGTCGGTTTAACCTTAAAAACTTCAAACTGTCCAACTTTTTTGTTCGATTTTTAACATTTTAATTTAATTTATTTTAATAACTTTTGTTGTTAAAAATTGATTAATTTATTAACTAATTAGTCAAATTAATAAGTTTTTATAAATCAAATAATTTTCAAACTTTAAAATTTTCTTTTAATCATATTTCAAATTCTTTAATTTTATCTAATTTTTAACCGAATTTATAACGATATAATATCAGTTGAACTTTTACTTTTAAGCCATTACTATATCCACATTAATCTATGTGGGACTCTGAGAGGCATCTCAGCACTACCAAAAAGTGTTTAATACTGTTATATTTAAGAGTTGAACCACCAGCCCGGGACAAGATCCTCTGTACCAATTTTGTTTTATATAATTCCATCCATGCATTTTTCTAAGTCCCACATATTTATATGGATGAGATCGTATGAAACAAAGTTGATACAGAGTTATGGGTATAGAAGATTTCATCCATGGTGTACTTTAATTTTCTAATTAATAAGGTAGTTAATTGCCTATTATTTATCGTATAAATATGTGTGTGTATATATATATACACATACATCTAAACTTTCGTCTCGCTCTGTGTCGTGACATGGGTTGATCATTAAATAAAGCCTTTACTTCTCTCTCTAAAAGCCAACAAGCTCAACCCACATTTTCTCTCTCTAGGGTTTCGAATCCTTGTTCAGGCGTTGACAAGTGCTCTAATTCTAGGGGTGTTTGAAGCTGGGCTGGGTATTTTTCATGGTTTCGTGATCACAGCAACTCGCAATTTCTTTTGCTAATCCGGAGACTGAAGCTCTTCTCTGCTACGTCTTGAGCGCGGTTTCTCGGAGAGTTTTTTCTCGATTGATCGGTACGAATGGGCTACACGCGTTTGTTTTATAGATTGCTCATTTTATGCGATGCAATTCTGCTTCTTGGAGTTGGAAGGCTTTCGTAGAAGTTTTATGTTAGTGTTGAAGGCTAGTTGTTTTGGAGTCTCTCTTGTTGGGCTTTAGATGTGGAAATTACCGGGAAATGGACGCGTATAAAAGCATAATGGAGCTTGTTGTTTGATGCGTTGTGAAAAATAGAGTGGGATCTCATGTATTTTCCCTAGGAAATTGGGTTTGGTGACTCTTACTCAACATTTGGTTTCAACTTTATGGGTAATTGAATTGGAGTTCTTTAGGTGAAAATTTGATACAGAAGGTTATATTGATGATGGCTTTGTGATGAACTTTGCTTAAATTAGTCACTTTAGTAGAGAGGCAGCTTAGAGTTTCCTTACTCCTTTTCTGTTTTAAATGCGTACAGGTGAACTAATCTTTGATGTGCTAAATCCCTCTGCAACAAGGAACCTTACTGGCATTTCAAATTTTCATGTTGGTAAATGTGGTTTGGTGGATGTTGAATGATAGTTCCCATGGACTTGAATGCTTCACCATTACCTGAAGACGAGGAAGAGAATTTTGAAGGAAATGTAGAAGAGTACAGTGCACCAGAAGAACGTTGTGAGACTGCTGTTGAGACTGCCCGTCGGGTATTTATGGATATTGTGATTACGTAACTGTTATTTGAGGAATGAAGTGTTTTGTTCTAATTCAAATTTTAGTTTTGATCTAGATGAGTTAGGCAACCTTTGATTAAAATGTATAATCCCATATTGATTGTAGGACTGTATACACCAATAATAACACCCAGTGAGAGACCTGCTGAAATGCATGGTCTGGGGATTGTAGGACTTTATACCTAGAGCTAAAATTGTATAACCTAACTGAGATACTGTAGGATAGGCTGAACTTTTATTATCATTTTGGACAATGCACTGAGATTTAAAAACAGTCATATGGTTGCTCTTTTCTGTTTTGGAAGAGGTGGCATGCTTTGTCCAGATTAAGGCTTGCATTCAAATCTATTGAAGCATTTGGAATCATGAACTTCAGCAATGCTCATTAGGATTTCTTTCTGACTGAAAATTAACTACTTCTTGATGCACATGAATGCTGTTTGTCATAATATTGAATGACTCAGCGAGATAGCATGTGTGATAAGATTATAAACTTAACTGGATATTGGAGGAGCCCCATGATCTGAAAAGTTTTGGGATTTTTCTCTCTTTGCAGTACTTGGTTGTTACCAATGAGATGGTTTCTGTACAATAATTATATAATTGCTTCTGGGTCGTAATGGCAAGCATTTTTACAATTGTAGGCTTTATTCCATTTCTTTAAATTTCCATTCTGTTTTCTGTAATGCTGTCTGCATCGCACATGTGCTGGCACACAGCTAATGAATTTAATGCTGGGTTAGGAGCGTGAAGAAAGACGTAAACGTTTGAGGAATGATCGTTCTGAAGATAGACTTGTACGTAATTCTTGGCAACCAGCACACGATCAATATGCACCATATAAACATCAGAAATCTTATGATAGAAATAAGTTACCTCCAGGTGGGTTTCTTATCTTATTTTTTTCTGTTGTTTTGAATGCCTTGTATCAAACAAAATTGCTTTTGCTAACTTAGGCTGGCTGGATTGCCCTCCTTTTGGCTCCGAAATTATGTGCATCATTCCTTCCAAGGTTCCTCTTGGAGAATTCTACAATGATTGTATCCCTCCTGGTAAAAGATACTCATTCAAACAAGTCATACATCAACAGAGAGTTTTAGGAAGAAAAGTAAGCCTCCGAACTTGAAAATTGTTCTCCTCAAATCATTCTAGTCATACTTCTCTCTTTAGAATTCCAATTTGTCAATATTTTGCAGCTTGGTTTGGTGATTGATTTAACAAATACTACTCGATACTATCAAACAACAGATTTGAAGAAGGAGGGCATTAAGCATGTTAAAGTAAGTTATCAATTGCAGTATGCCCTTATTTTTCTTTTTCCATACTTTACAATTGCAGTCAAGTAACTCCACATCAATTAATTTCCTAATCTTTGTTTTTAGATTCAATGCAAGGGGCGTGATGCTGTACCAGACAATGCATCTGTAAATATCTTTGTTTATGAGGTATGCTTCTTGCTGGAGGCCCCTTGGTTTTGAGTGCCAATGCTTGCATTTTTTGTTTTATTTCTGAATCTGATTGATTGTAAAATGTCAAAGTTCATCACCTTTGTATATTTTGCTTAGTGGTTGAATTATTGAATACTGCTACACAGGTGCTAATTCCCCTTCATTGCTTTTGCACACTTAGAAGTTGTTATTGATTGGGAGGCTATTTCTTAGTTTTTCAAGTTATCGTTAAACATGAAATCCTCAGCAAGATCGTTGTTACACACCTGATTATTCTTTTATCCCTAGGTCACACAATTCCTTTCTCGTCAGAAGCATTCAAAGAAGTTTATTCTCGTCCATTGTACTCATGGGCACAATCGCACAGGATATATGATTGTTCATTACCTTATGCGTACTGTGCCAATGTCTGTCACACAGGTTGGTTTTCATTTATTCTTCCTTATACATTATTTTGTATTTTATTGCATAAGCTATAGCTTTTCAAACTCTAATACTTGATGCACATACAGGCAGTAAAAATATTTGCTGATGCACGTCCACCAGGAATATACAAACCAGAGTATATTGATGCCTTGTATACATTTTACCACGAGAGAAAGCCAGATATGGTTGTTTGTCCTCCAACTCCTGAATGGAAGAGGTCTTCCGATCTTGATCTCAATGGTGAAGCTTTACCAGATGATGACGATGATGGAGGTCCAGTTGCTCCTTTGCATGTATGTAATTTTAGAAGAACAAACTTCAAGTTTTCAATACCTTCTGTGGTAGTTGCTGTTAGCATTTTCTTGGCATTTTTTTAGCAACGTACATGTAATCAGAAAATGCAACTACCATGTAAAATATTAGCTTCAAGTCAAAGTACATTGCTCTAACCTTGACTAAAGTTGTAGTTTATTTATCGATCATGTTGTTTGCCTCATTGCCTTGAAATTCTGAGTAAGCATGCTTGAAATTGAGCTTTATTTCCAGCTATGTAAGAGGTCTACTCTCCAATTAGCCTCAAGCTTGGTTTATACTTTATTATCAAAAAAGCTAAAGTTCTTGCATTAATGCTTGGAGGGTCTGGATAATCATGTGGACTGCATCATTTCTGCTCTATGTTGACTACCTTTTAATGATATATTGTTTTCATGTTTCTGTACGAGTCCATAGGTTTAAAGTATTACTTTTGGTGGAACATACATTTCTTGGAATTTGACAATCTTTCTGTATTGGTCTATACCTTGTACAAATTCAGGAAAATCATGAGATGGCTGTCATAATGACAAATGATGATGTTTTGGGTGATGAAATTCCTAACGACCAGCTGGATGCGTTGCGGCAGTTTTGCTACCAAACACTGAAGTTGAATGTTCCAGTAAGAATGCCTCCATGGTCTTTTTGAAACTTAGTATATGCTGTGAACTGCTTCTGCCTGTAGTTTAGTTACTGTGATAAGGTTGTTTCATATGCATCCTTTGTTTACGTCTCTTAGTCTTTACATTCTTGTAATTCTGAAATCAGAAATTATTGTGGAAAATAATTCCTATATTTTCATTGCTTTTGTACATGAGGTTCTTGTTTGCTGTTTTTCCTAAGGCTTCAGCAATGTTTGTATCTGTCTGTTTGGGTTGAAATGCTGTTGGTAATGCTCTTATTTCAGGGTCGTGGAAACATACAGTTCCCTGGATCTCATCCAGTTTCTCTCAACAGGTTCAATCTTCTTTCCTGTTATGATTATGCCTCTGTGAATTTGGAAGTACAACTAATTCTTTGAGAAATTTGCTTTTCAAAAAAAAAAAATCTTCAAGAAATTTGGATTGTAGATTAAAGTTTATCCTAATTGATGAATTATTTTAGGCAGTCCGGGGTTGACAACACTAACTGTTCTGATTTCTTTCTGGTCTCACTGTGTAAAAATTGTGGGATTCTCCTATTTGTGACCTTACAGGGATAATTTGCAACTGCTAAGGCAGCGTTATTATTATGCTACATGGAAGGCTGATGGAACAAGATATATGATGCTAATCACAATGGATGGCTGTTATTTGATTGATCGAAGTTTTAATTTTCGACGAGTTCAAATGAGGTTTCCGTGTAGGAGTACAAACGAAGTATATATCTCAACATATTCTTGACAATGGTTTCTGATATTTTGACCGTACTACTTGGAGCTTTGTCTCCTCTTTCCAACATGTTACTTTCTTCTTGCAAGGGTTTGGCTGATAAGACACACCACTACACGCTGCTTGATGGTGAGATGATTATTGACACTATGCCAGATTCACAAAAGCAGGAAAGGAGATACCTTATTTACGATATGATGGCAGTAAACCAAGTTTCTATCATAGAGGTTGGATTCTCTATCAAATTCATGGCCTATCGTTACAGGACATTCTGTTGCTATTTTTACATCGTAGTATATAATAACTCATGTGCTTTGTCGAAGGTTTTAATGATATGAATTTTATTCATATTGCATACTAGTAAAAGTTTATCCAATGACTTTGTGGGACATATGGAGACAAGGATTCGGTTAATATTTCTGAACAGAGATGGGCTTAGCTTTTTCTCAATCTATTCCTAAAAGTATCAGAATGGATGCCACCTGATACTACATAAGAAGCTTTTCTTGCAAGCTTGCTAATGGAATAGGTCTGGTTGAAGGATAAGAAGTTAGTGGGAAGTCATAATTTATCCTTTCTAGACTGGTGGGATTTTTAAAGAAGCATTGAACTCTGAAGTACTTTGTTGTGGTTTCAGGATACCATATATAGTCAAAGAAAATATTATCTTGACTTGTTAGAGATCAGTTGTATGATCAGATGCCTACTTTTGCTTTCATGTTATCTGAAAGGACATCTACTTACCAGAAGTGTCTGGCTTTTGAAAAAATTTGTGCAGCGGCCATTTAACGAACGATGGAAGATGCTTGAAAAAGAAGTGATAGAACCTCGTAATAATGAGCGTCAGTATATATACCAGAGCAGGAATCCTTATTACAGATATGATCTGGAGCCCTTCAGGGTAGGTGTTAGTACCCTCGACCTTTTTTTATGTTAATTGTATTGACTAATAATTTGATGGAGCTGTTTGGTAGGTAAGGAGAAAAGCTTTCTGGCTTTTATCAACTGTGACAAAGCTGTTGAAGGAGTTTATTCCTACGCTTTCACATGATGCAGATGGTCTTATTTTCCAGGTGATTAAGATTGCTATTAATGGGGGGTGTGGAATTTTGTTCTTCCTGTTGACCATAGGTTATTTATTCTTAGAAAGTTGATGTTGCCCCTTTCACCCCCAACCCTACCTGCCAATCTGTGTCCATTCTTTCTGCCTACATGCCCAATGTGTTGGATGCTTGGATTGGCTTCATTCTGTGATTTTGGTATTAGGCTCCATTGAATGGTTGTTGCTTTATTTTAGGGTTGGGATGATCCTTATGTTCCTCGTACCCATGAAGGCCTGTTGAAGTGGAAATATCCTGAGATGAACTCAGTTGACTTTTTATTTGAGGTATTGGTCAATCCTACAATGTATGTCAGCTATTACCTCTTAGTCTTATTTGTGGCTTGTTCTGATGCAAACTTAAATGTTTGAAGGTGGATGCTGATGATAACCAATTACTTTATCTGTATGAAAGAGGAAAAAAGAGGCTTATGGATGGGAACAGAGTTTCCTTCAGAGGTCAAGGATAATTTTATGTATCATTTTGCATTTTAATTTTGGCCGTATGAAACATTAATTATAAATTTATACCACTGTATGATAACTGATTGTTTATTTGACAATCATGGCATACTTATCTGCTTTCCCCTAGTGCTCACTAATTATGCTGTCAGAACTAATCTAGGGAGACGTCTATGTAGTAATTTTATGGTGATAAGTTACCATTCAAATTTTACGTCAGTCCTTAAGGTTGGGAACATGACATGATTCCAGTAGTGAGATTTCAGTTTTTGCAGATGGTGATCCCTCTTCCTATTCGGGCAAAATCATCGAGTGCTCTTGGGATTCAGAGGAGCAAGTATGGATCTGTATGCGTGTCCGGACTGATAAAAATTCACCGAATGAATTCAACACCTACAGGAAGGTCCGTATTCAATCACCATATTATTATCTACATACATTTCATGTTCCTTAATTCTCCGGCTTTAACAAAATGCCCTTGTTGATTTGAAAACAGGTGATGCGAAGCATTAAGGACAACATTACAGAAGAAATATTGTTGAATGAGATTCATGAGATCATTCGCCTGCCAATGTATTACGATAGGATAAACAATGATAGTAAACCACGTCGGCAGAATGCAAATGCAGCAGGACGAAGGTGATGTAGAATGTGTAAGGTTATGGTCTGTTAGTGTTCAAAGTGATCTAATGTATGCAGATAGCCAATATTGGATGGTTGAAGCGTGAGAGCTCGTCTCTCGTCCCTTCGGCTTTGAAATTTGGGATATACTTGGGCATATCATCTAGAGGGTTACTGGGATTGTAATTAGCTGCAGCTTTGTTAGAACCTCCCGGGTTGTGTGCTGTGCTGGTGGGTATACACATCCAGTTGGTACACTTAATTAGTTCTCTACATTGAAATCCCTCTTTGTGATATGATAGTGTCCAGATGAGGAAAGTTAGGAATAGGATCACCAGTGTATATTTTAAATTTTTCGCCTTTGATGCAGTTTATGTGAAATGTAGCAATTCTTTAGAGTTACAATCCAAATCCTTGGAACAAGTAGCAAACTTTTCTCCTTTATGTGAATATCATTTTGCAAATTTCCCTTTTAAGGCCTCTCTTGATCACCTCACACCATGCTTTTCGTATCCCTTTTAGATCTTCCTATTGTCAAATGTGGTTTTGAGTGTTTGATAATATCTCATTATTTGGATGACAATAGGTCAGGCCAAGATCGGTCCATTTATAACTTAAGTTATGCTCGACTTTTTTAGCTTGAAATTTGGGTTGACCGAACTTTGTTAATTAAAAGATCAACCGGGTTGAAATTTAAATAAAATGATGTCGTTTTTTCGTTTTTTATAAGATGTGGTAAAATTATGTCGCTTTGTTTTGTTCCAATTAGTTTTGAAAATTTAAATTGTCATTCTAATTAACAAGAGATTAAAGTATTCAATGTTTGAACCAATCACTTGAAAAATTGTCAAATTAATTATTTATATGGATTAAAATTCAATCAATAACTTCTTTTGCATGTTATGTTGAGTGTTTCTCTATATGAATGATTAGTAGGTAATTAATTTTGCACGATGAATATTTTTATTAACACAAAATTAATTGATAAAGTTATAAAAATTGATTATTTAATTAAAAATTTAAAACTAGAACACTAAATTAGAAAATTTTTAAAAGGTTTGGGTTTAGAATACATTATTCTCATTAGCAATTGTATTATTTGCGAGTAACAATTGCAAGATTATAGTTTTTAAAAACAACTGATTTTTAGTTTATTATATAGCAAGTATAAGCCCTTATGAGTGGTCGAGTTAGTGGAGTCGGGAGTGTGGAGCGTAGAGTTAAAAGGTCATGTTTTTGAATCCTTTTACTTACGCTCCTTTGATGGAGCCTGTCGTACAAAATTTGCCTAGTATGAAATACCCGACTTGATTTACAAGCAATTGCGTCAATCCTCATTTAAAGGATAGTAACTACTAATTCCTTCGTTTTCTTATAAAAAAAGGCTAAAGATTTAATATTAGAATATCTCGAAAAATGACCTCCTTAATGAATGGCTTGTACTTTCACGGATTAATATATTTTTTGTTTTTTTTCTTAATTACACCTTAAATATAAAACTAAAATTTAATTTAGACGTCAAGAATATATTTGATAGGGCGGTTAATAACGGAATATAATAGAATGTAATATGATTTTATTTATCTCATATTTTATCTTAAATAATAAAAATAAGTTATCGTCAATTTGGAAAGTTTAAGATAAAATTTAAAATGATAAATATGGACTACTTAATATACCCTTAATAATTTTTTATAATATTAATTATACTTATAATTATGTGTTAATTATAATTATGTGTTAACGTAGAATAATTATTCGTTATTATTTTACATACATTATATTTTATTTTATCTATTTTTTAAATAATATTTCAATCTGTTATATTATAAAATATGAATTCTTATATCTTTCCAAACAATAATTTTGTAATATTATATTAAAAACATGGACGTATTGGTAAATATTAGCGAAAACAGAGGGCTGATATATAATTTCTCAAAAGTTTAATTTCTTCACTAGTTCTGAGTCCACCAGCTCGAAGCCTTCTTTCTTCTTCTTCTTCTTTTTACTTGGACTCCATAGATCATTTGAACCCTAATTCAAGGTTTACTGATCCTACAAATAATGAATTTTGAGTGAATCGAAACAAAATCATCTGATGACATCGGTTAGGCTTTTGTTGATTTGCTTCCTTTTATTTATTTCTATTATTTCCGTTCTCGGAGAGGAGGCCAAGAAGAATAAATTCCGGGAGCGAGAGGCCACCGAAGACGCCGCTGGGTACCCTGAAATGTGAGTTTCATTGGGTGCCAATTTAAAAAATTGTATCTTTTTTATGACTTTTAGTTTTTTGTTGGTGTAATAAGTGGAGTGAATATAAGGAGTTTGGTTTTTCGTGTGTATAGAGACGAGGATGCCTTGTTGAATACAATGTGTCCTAGGAGTTTAGAGCTCAGATGGCAAACGGAAGTTAGCTCTAGTATTTATGCTAATCCTCTCATTGCTGATATAAACAGGTAGTGGGGAAACACTTGTTGTTTGTTGAGATGGTTGCGTTTATTGTTTAATTGAAAGTTTTAAATTTTTGGGTTTCAGTGATGGGAAACTTGATATTGTAGTTCCTTCTTTTGTTCATTACCTTGAAGTGCTAGAAGGTTCTGATGGAGACAAAATGCCTGGTATAACTCTTTTCTTGACTTCTATATGCCAAGGTTGGCTTTTGAAAATTGATCATCTGGGAAAATGAATCAGTAATGGTTTAATCGATATCTCGATATTTCGTGCATTTTATGAGTTTTGGGAATGCTTTGAATGGTTTTGTACTGTGAGAAGTTTACATGGCTGCTGTACCGTCTGTTAGGTTGGCCGGCATTTCACCAGTCAACTGTACATGCAAGCCCTCTGTTGTATGATATTGACAAGGATGGTGTAAAGGAAATTGCATTGGCTACCTACAATGGTCAGGTGCTATTTTTCAGGTACTTTTTGATGGGTTCCACAACGATATAAGCTGGTTATTAGATGATATTGATGGTTTGATGAAATTGTTATTGATTGTGTTCAGTGTTCTTTCTTATTTTATATCCTTATTTTAGGGTTTCAGGTTACATGATGACAGAAAAACTGGAGGTGCCTCGTAGGAAAGTTAGAAAAGATTGGTATGTGGGTTTGGATCCCGATCCTGTAGATCGTTCTCATCCAGATGTTCATGATGAGCAACTTATATTGGAGGCTGCCCAGAAGAAATCAGTACTACGTAAGCTTCTGGCAAATTAGGTCAAATTTGCATGTTTATCTTCTTCTATTGCCCGAGATATTGCTTGGCATGCACAAGGATTTTCTTGATGATTGGTTAAATGTGGATGCAATTCCTATCTATACAATAGTAGCTTTGATTTTTAGTATTGATATGCACTCAATATGTTTGCTTAAAGCCTGAAAATCATACATAGATAGATGATTTGATAAGTACCACCATTTGCCATAGAGAAGTTGGAAATGAACATTACTTAGTAGCAGTTGCTTGTGGGAAAACTCCCTAAACACAAGTTTCTGAACATTTTTCTTTACATATTGAAACATCGTTGCAGTTCTGACTTCTGAAATTATGCTAGAATTCCTTAAAGAACTAACTGTAGATATATTTGCAGAGGCAACTGGAGCTACACAAAAAAGTACACCTCAAATGAATGCTTCCAATGAAATTGCACATGGAAGCAAACACGAAATGATCACTTCTGATGGAACACATGGAAACACGTCCATAACGAGTGACCGTACAGTTAAAGAATCCCGTCAGGAGAACGAAAAGAAAATTGATGAGAGTCCAATAAAGACAAATTTAGAACTGCCTACAAGGATGAACAATTCTTCTAATAATGTTTCAGTCTTAATCAATGCTACATATACGGGAGTAAACACTGGGAGACGACTTTTGGAAGATAGCATTTCGAAGAATCCCCCGGGAGGCAGTTCAGAATCGAAGAACCACGCAAATGCAGAATACGTGGCAACTGTGGAAAATGATGGAGGGTTAGAAGCAGATGCTGATTCATCTTTTGAGTTGTTCCGCGATAGTGATGAGCTGGCCGATGAGTATAGTTATGACTATGATGATTATGTGAACCAATCCATGTGGGGAGATGAGGATTGGACTGAAGCACAACATGAGAAATTGGAGGACTATGTGAATGTTGACTCACATATCTTGTGCACTCCCGTAAGTCTAATACTTGATAAAAACTTTAGTTATGAGCTTGCATCAAAGATGGTAGATTAGATTAAATATTTGGACTTGAATTAAGTTTTTCTACTGTCTTAGGTCATAGCAGATATTGACAATGATGGGGTGACAGAAATGATTGTTGCAGTTTCATATTTCTTCGATCGAGAGTAAGATACCTTCAATTTTTTCACAACTTATATTTACCTTTTACTTCAATCTGTGCAATCAATCTTTTTTTTTGGTTGAATTAACTTGGGAAACTTTCCCTTCTCTTGTGTTTGATGCTACTCTTTTACCTTTGGAATGATAAGTTTTAATATCTTTAGTGCATTCCTGATAATTCTGTACATTTGACAGGTACTATGACAACCCTGAGCATTTGAAGGAACTGGGTAGTATAGATATTGGAAAATATGTTGCTAGCTCTATTGTTGTATTTGACCTTGATAAAAAGCAAGTCAAATGGACTAAAGAGCTGGATCTTAGCACTGATACTCAAAACTACCGTGCATATATACATTCTTCTCCTACATTGGTTGACTTGGATGGAGATGGAAATTTGGACATTCTTGTAGGAACATCATTTGGCTTGTTCTATGTGCTTGATCATCATGGTAAAATTCCTTTCAGATCATTTGGTTTTGAATTTTAGGGTCACTTTTATACTGGTATCTCATCCCTGGATGCATTCTCTTCTCTTGCTGCCGCTTAAACACGCTGAAATGCTAGCAGTCATACTTTGCTGCTACTTGACTCTGTACTTCTATTTTTGCTTGGAAATGGTAGTATCTGTTTTGATCCAATGTTTCTTTTCCACCAGTCTGAAGTTACTGTCTCCCTTCTTGGTTTTACTTTTTGGAGAATTAAGAGCAGTTGGAAAATTAAGGTTGTGAAACTGTGCTTTCATCCATAATTCATTGTTTCTCTATTTCAAACTATGTTTCTCAGTCATTGCTTCTCCATTTGAAACTATCTTCTCAGTGCTTTATGAGCCTCCTTCCATGGCTACTTAGTTTTTTATTTCTTCAGAGAATAGTTGGAAGATAAGATGTAACTTTATCGTTCAGGAAATTTGAGAGAAAAGTTCCCTCTTGAGATGGCCGAAATTCAAGGAGCTGTAGTTGCTGCTGATATCAATGATGATGGAAAGATTGAACTAGTAACTACTGATACACATGGCAATGTTGCCGCGTGGACTTCCCAGGGAAAAGAGATATGGGAGAAGCACCTTAAGAGTCATATTGCCCAGGTCAGTCATGACCTTGATTCATTCAATTTAAGCACCTCTGCACATTGAAGGCAGAAGGTACTTGATTTAATTGCCAGCACGTTGTAGCATCTAGGAATTTTTTCCAATTTACATAAAGACCTCACCAGGTACCTTCAGAAGTTTGTATTGGAGTTAGGTATTGATGTACAGAAAAAAGTTAATATTTCCATTTTTTATATGATGAAGTTTGCTTCACATTTGGAATAATCCAACATGGGGAAGACGTACTTAAAAGTTTGTCACGATTTGTATCTCAGGGTCCAACAGTAGGCGATGTTGATGGTGATGGCCATACTGATGTAGTGGTTCCAACTCTATCAGGGAACATACACGTTCTCAGTGGCAAGGATGGTTCCATAGTTCGTCCTTACCCTTATAGAACCCATGGGAGAGTGATGAATCAGGTTCTTCTAGTTGATTTGAGTAAACGTGGAGAGAAAAGCAGGGGGCTTACTCTTGTGACCACGTCATTTGATGGTTACCTCTACCTCATAGATGGACCTACATCTTGTGCTGATGTTGTTGATATTGGTGAAATTTCGTAAGATTTCTCCAACACTTTTGTGTTTCAATTTGTTTTCTTTCTCATATTATTTAGTTGTGATTTGTGGATCTCTTTGTCACAGATACAGCATGGTCTTGGCAGACAATGTTGATGGTGGAGATGATCTCGACCTTGTTGTTACAACAATGAATGGGAATGTCTTCTGTTTCTCAACTCCTGCTCCCCATCATCCCCTCAAGGCAAATTTCCTCCAAGCTTTTTTTATGGGTGATTGTCTTTTATGGTCTCCTTGCATTTTGAAAACTTTGTGGTTCAAACTTTCAGGCCTGGAGATCAGCTGATCAAGGGAGAAATAATGTTGCATATCGTTACAATCGTGAAGGGGTCTACGTTACACATCCATCAAGAGCATTCCGTGATGAGGAAGGGAAGAACTTCTGGGTGGAGATTGAGATTGTAGATAAGCACAGATACCCTTCTGGGTCTCAAGCACCTTATAATGTCACTGTAAGTTTTCCTTTGTGATTTTGAGTACTTGAGCACTCAAACATAAACCCAAAGAAGTGCCTTGCAGTTATTGATTCCAATTCAAACATCGCAGACAACCTTGTTAGTCCCAGGCAACTACCAAGGTGATAGAACCATAAAGCAAAATCAAGTCTTCGACCGTCCTGGAAAATATAGGATCAAACTTCCAACAGTTGCAATGAGGACTACAGGAACTGTCTTAGTGGAGATGGTTGACAAGAACGGACTTTATTTCTCAGATGACTTCTCGCTGACATTTCACATGTATTACTATAAAATACTGAAGTGGCTACTCGTCCTCCCAATGCTTGGGATGTTTGGTGTTCTTGTTATCCTTCGTCCACAAGAGGCAATGCCTTTACCATCTTTTTCACGCAACACCGACTAGTGGCGATCAATCTGTGGGCTGTCACAATTTGCACTGTTGGTTTTGCCAATCTTGATGAAGACCTGGATCTTTCAGCTGAACAGAGGCCAAGACTTTTCAAGTGGTACAAAGATTGTAGAGTTTCTGAGAAAAGTTTTCATGATCTTGACATTGAATAGGCTGCTTACTCTTGAATTTTGAAGATGAACAGCTTTAGCTCATCCCTTGACAATTTCATTTGTAACTTACTCTTTCTTGATTTAATTCTTGACACAGAAGAAGGAAAAAGAAGTAAAGAGAAGGGAAGAAAGGATTGAACTTTCCCAATTATTTTTCTTCCATAATAAGATATTAGTGTATTTCTCATTCAACCATTTATAGAAAAGATAAAAGAGTTGCAAAGCATGGACTTTCATGTTATCCCATCTGTAGTGATAATGTTATTGTTTCGATTTAACTTTGTATTTTACCAAGTCGTTTGAAGGTTTCAGACTTTGGAAATCTAACTTTTAACACTTTTGAGTACTTAAAGATTCTTGGGATGCTCTTAAATACTTTGCCAAACTAATATAATAGAACCTTATACCCTAACTTGACATGACTAATTAGTTTATTTTTTAACCGAAGTTTTTTGTGTCACGTAGTAACGTCTCATCGCTTGACTTATCATCTTGTTCGAGAAGTCATCAAAGACGTAGTGGACATTCCTAAGTTCTTTGGATTCCTTTTTTTAACTCAAAATGCTAAATGTGAAAAAATATCTTCGTGAGTGACTCAAATCATTTAACCATTTTGATTAAAGTCCACTTAACACGAAAAAATAAAATATCAACAAGCAATTGCATCAGAATTCTTGAATCTGTTCTGATATGACAAACAACAGAAACAAAAATTCTAGCTTTTGCTGGACTCGTTATTCTAACATCCGATTTGATATATATTCACATGAAAAATGCTCTCAGAAACGACAAAATAACATAGAATTCCCAAAGGGTAAGGAAGCTAGTATATGGTTTAGAACAAGTCAAGGAAAAAAAATAGTGATCAAAAGCCCTGCAAGACAGGTCTTTTACCAAGCCTCTTGATCTCTCTGTCCATCTGCCCAGTAAGCATTAAACCAAACATCTTATAATCACACAGAAAAGACCAAAGCGGATGCCCAAAAATTGCAGGAACATTCCCTTCCACAAAGAAATGGCTGTACCAAGCACAACCATAACCAACCACAGGCACAAAAACCAGACACCACCAATTGAAGATCAAAGAGTATAGCAAACACAACATACTTGCTAAAGTCCCCACAAAGTGCCATCGCCTTGTTGCTGGTTTCGAGTGTTGGGTCACGTAGAAGGCCCAGAACTCTTCCAAGCTCCTAAAGTTCATACCTTTCCAACTATCAGAAAAATACCCAGTTGAGAATTCCTTGGTTGCTTCGCCTTTTCACTAAATTCTTGAAAACCGAGTTCGGAACTAAGCAAATCCTATCTGGGCTCCGATTCGTTCGGCAGAAAGCAGAGGAATTGAAGGTTTATGGGTGTGGCTGGTGTTGAAACAATAATAGGAAACAGCAAAGCCAGAGACTCTGTGGATGGGGTAAGACCGTAATTTGGATTTTATTTCTGTTTGAGTTCTTTAAAAGTCAGGAATGAACTACAAGCCTACAAGTGATCCAATATATATAAGGATGGTTTTGAATGGTGAATAGTTGCTTTGTCAATATTCGCCTATCATTCTTATTTTTTAATCCAAATTTTCTATTTTTTAATGTATTATATGTAAATATTTGCTAAATACACTAATTTATACATAAATTTCTTAGTGAATTAATAATAAAAATGATTGATAATAAACTAAAAGAGTTGTAATTAAATATATTGAAATGTATAAATAATGTAATAAATGAAAATTTTTAACCTTTTGTCTTATTATTGATATAAATTTGGTCATAAGTGGGAGTAGCTTAATGTCAAAGACAGAGTTATATAAACTTTATAACAAAAAATCCTCTGAAGAGACATTAATCTGATCACAGCAGATTGAGATATCCAAGCAAGCAACATCCATTACAAGGCAAGCACTTTTGCCGAATCCGTATAGCCTTTGGCAGTACTGTAACAGACAAGCTTTTCGAGTAATCATATGGTTCTTAACTTTTTCATTTCAGCCTCAGCCGTTTTGATCTTGTGTGATCCTTTAATCTTCCAAGTTACTGTATCATTATTCCTTAATAACACAGGCAATTTAAAGCCTATACCAGTACTGATAAAAGTCGCGGTCTGTATTCTCATCTCAGAATTTCCAGCTCTTAAACAGGATTTGAAAGTTCAACCCTCTGTATACATAATTAAAGAATTTCAGTTGTCAATTTCTTGTTTCTTAGAGTTAGATCTTCGTGTTCATATCTGTTTGGAATAACGGAACCTGAACTGAGAAACTCTTCCCTGGCATTTACAACATGGTGAATTTGATGAAGATGAACATAAAACTAATTTTGTTTCACAGTTCTTTGCTTGTGACTACAATAGGTGAAAGAAAGAAAGAGAGAAAGTAAAGGAAAGAAGAAACATATAATTTTATCATTTACTGCTAATGAACAGAATAAAGAATAATCTAACCTGTACACACTCAACTCTATGCATTGATGAACTTTTAACTCAGAATTCTTTCTCCTTGTACCAAAAAATGTGCAATCTTTTTTTTTCCCCCTATTTCTGTTGCAGAAATAGGCCTGTTTTTAGGCTTCTAGCTGGTTTGCTACGAGTCAGGAACACCGAGTCTAGAAAACCCTTTCTCCAGTAGCAAACAGATTCCAGAAGATGGTGGTAATGAAATAAAGGATTGCTGTGAGAGTGAGGAATGCTTGGAAAGAACCCAACCTTTGAACAAAAAAACCAGTTCCAATAGTGCTGACTATTGCTGCTAATGTTCCAGCTGAATTTGAGATTCCTACATCAAAATTTGTTTGATAGTAATAAGTATTAACAGTGACCTCTTATGATCCAGCTCTAAACATATACAAGAAGCCAGGACTTACCATGGAGAAATCCTGCATACTGAGGTGCTATATCCTGATATACAAAAAGAATTCAAGTCAATTTAGAACAAATTCGACCCCTAAAAGAGCAGATCACCGTGTTTTGTAGCTTACTTGCATATTCAGAAGAAAACCAGCTTGGCTGAAAGAGCTCAAGCTCAGGGCCACAGTGATGTAGATAGCTGCAGTAGCTGGTGTCTTGGCATAATTTAAGCAAAGCAATGCCACTCCAGGTCCTATGAATCCAATAGACTGCAGACACCAATATTCAACAGATTTGAATATACAATTAGAGCATTACAATCCTCAGTAAACTAGAAAAGTAACTTCAGGTATGAAAGACGGTACTTATGGTTGATGTTCTTGTTCCAAACGTACTTACCTGCATGATCTTTCGGACTAATGTCAAAGAGTAGCCTTTCTTGATTAAGGAGTCAGATAAAGCTCCTGCAACATAACCAGAGATTGCCATTGTACCCCATGGGACAGCACTAAACCAAGCAGCTTCCTTCAGATTCACATTAAACACCTGCATTTACCAAGCCCTTACACAATCAACTAGAGGAGAAATCATCATTCTGTACTATAAGAACTGGCTTAGAAAGAATTCCAACTTCCACTGTTGATCAATCTTTCAAGCACTCAGCTTCCATGAATGATTTAGCAACAAATAAGTATCCTAAAGGCTTACCGTCTTGAAGTATACAGGCATCCACGAGAGAAGTACAAAGTAACCCTGTAGTTCAAAGCATATGAAATGTTTCAATACAATCTCAAAAGCAAAGAAGTTCAGTCATAAGCCTCCAGCTAATATAACTCACCCAATTGTTTGCTATATTAGCAAAAATGATCGCCCATGATGGTAGTCTTGACAACAGATGGAGCAATGGAGGAAGCTGCCCTTTGGCTACTGAAGAATCTGTTTTACCAGCTTGGATTAATCTCAGCTCTGATTTACTAACAAAAGGGCTATCTCCAGGATCACTTGTAACTAAGCTTGCCCATTTTGTAAGCCATAGTAGGCCAAATGAAGAGAAGAGGATAAATGGACCAAACATCCCGACTGAAGACAACATAACTGGAGTCAACAGGAAGCCTATGACATTCCCAAGATGAAATCCAGCCATTGAGATTCCAACTGCAGTTGCACGCTCATGGCCTGGAAACCACCTACTCCAATATAAATACTTGCAGAGTTAACAATTTGAGCAATCTGTAACTAATAATGTACACCAACCCCCCAAGCAACCTAATCTGGAGTGACACTAAGCTCAACTTGATCAGGCTATGTAGTATATACAAGTTGATAGTGTCATAACCATTAGCAATTCATGGGAAGCAAAAATGGTGACATTACCTTGATAAAAGGATGTTCATGGAAGGCAAAGCAACACCCTCGGCTAGTCCAAAGAAGGTGCGGACGGCAAGTAGGCTGACGGTGGAGTGGTTTGCAGCCAATGGGGTGAGGAGAGTGGCTAAAGACCACAAGGCCACACCCCAGGCCATCACTCTTTTGCCTCCATATTTGTCTACCAAAGCTCCTCCTATAACTGAGGAGAATATGTATCCCCACAAAAAGGATGACTTTTTATGGACACATATCACAACATTTTAACCATAAATCATGAGTGTCACGTCAAAATTGATTCAAAATGAAATTGAAAACATGAAGACAAGTACAATTCAACTTATTACCAGAAGAATACATTCTTATCTACACTTATAATACCATTAAGCACAAATCCTTGGAAGAAAGACACTTATCAAACACTTTAAGAACCAGTAAAAGTACAAGTCTTTAACTTTTTTGAGCTTTATCAAAAAGGAAAAGACACCAAAAATAGCTTCTTGTTGGGGGTTGGCAAGTGTCTAAGCAACTCTCATAAAGTTCTAATGGTTGAAATTGAGTTGTCCAACCACCAAAATCCTATCACAATTAATATACTGGGGTAGGTTGGATTAAATTTGGAGTCCACCTTAGTTGTTACTTGACCACCACCTGATACTGAGACTAATTCTAAATTCCATTTCCACGAACACATATGTCCAACATTTAAGGGGTTTAATCATAGAATATACCATAAATATCAAGTAGGAGGCGGCGAGCCACCGCCGACACACACGCACACAAACACCGTTCAACACACTCCTGAAAACGTGAAAAGATCAACACATAATACAATCAACTCAAGAGAAAGAATACCAAAGTACCTGAACAATGCCCAAGAAAGAACTAGACCAACCAAATTTGGCGGCCAGTGGGACGATAGCGACCGACATAACCACACGATCGGCATTACACAGGCACATAGCGCACGCCGTTAAAGCCACCACCTTGAACCTCTCCGGTATGCTGACGATACCCTTCTCCCTTCCTCCTCCCATCAACATCCCTCTTTCTATACCCTCCGCCGTACACTTCACTGCGCAACCCCTCTGTTTATGATCCGTTATTGGCCTTGAACTTGAACTATCTCGCTGCCGCCATTTGATGGGGTGTATCAGGATTGATCTCTGAGGGTGAAACCTCAACTGGGTTCCTCTCAAATGGATAAAACATGACCTGGTGTTGCATACACGAGAAGGGTTTGGCGTGGAGGAATGAAGCAGAGCTTTTGAAGCCATTTTTCTGAAGAAAACCTGACACAAGCAAGAGGCAGAGAAGGTAAGTTTTAATGATACGATATGATGATGATTCGGCGTACGTTAATGGAGAAAACGCCACTGCAACTCCTCTCCAAATGATACGTTAAAATACTAACAAACCAGAGTTTCAATATATAAATATATATATTTGGTTTTGGTGTTGGTGTTGGAGATAGTTGCGAGAGAGAAGGCAATAAGCTAGACTTGGTCGTAGGTTTGGAAATTGTTGTTGTTCACATGCTTACTTGACAATGGCTTAAGAGTCTTACGTGGGATCGTCTCTGACCACTCTCTGTCGTCACCTAACTTGTCTTCCATAGTCAATTTCTTACCAAGCTTGAAGCATAGCCAATGGGTCCAGCCGAACTTTTTTTAATAAGTTGGATTTTGGGTCGATCTAAAAAAAGTCAAAATTCATTAGATTTTATGCTTATTTTTGAAATTTTTTAGTTTGGATGATATTTAAATTGAGTTTCAATCAATATTTTAAAAATCAAACCGTAAGCAAATTGACAAAAGATCTGAGGTTTAAAAGGTTCAACTGTTATTAAACCGTTATAAAACTAACTAAAAGTTGAATAAAATTAAACAATTTGAAATATAATAAAAAATATTATTGTTACGTTAATTAAAAAAAGATTGCTAAATAAAAATTTATTTATTTTAATTTATAAAAATTTATTAATTTATAAAAATTGATAAATTAATCAATAAAATTGGCAGTTTTTAACAACAAGAGTTATTAAAATAAATTGAACTGATAATTTAAAAACCGAATCAAAAAGTTAGACGATTTTTACTGTATATTTTTTAGTCATAGGATCAAATTAAATTTTGGGTCGAACTTAAAAAGTTAAGATTTTATGCTTTTATTAAAATTTCAGGTGTATGAGATTTAAATTAGGTTTAAATCAAGTAGGATCAAAACTCATTAAATTTGATATTTTTAATTTTTAATTCAAATTAGATCAGAAATTAAAAAATATATTTTGGGTCGAACTAAAAAAGTAAAAAAATTTATGCCTTTTAAAAAAAAATTAGATTAGACGAGATTTAAATTGGCTCAATAAATTAATATAAGGTCCGATTTAAACGACTTGATCATCACCTAAAAAAAACATTGTTTTGAAGAGTTTGAGAGGATCCAAATTGAAACTCAAACTTGAGCCACGCTACTCTTTGTTTGAATTGACACGACTTGATTTCAATTAGACTTACAGCCTGTTTGGTTCAATTTTTGCAAAGCGAATAAGTACTTTTTTGACTGTAAAATTCGAAAACACTTTTTTTATAGAAGTAACTTTTTTGGAAGCTGAAATACAGCTTTTTGAGAAGCTCAAATTTGGAACTTTTCAAAAAATATTTTATTAGGTAGATTTTTCATATCAATTAATGAGCCTATTTTTTAGTTCCTTTTACCTTTATGTTTTACACGTAATTCTTACAATACCCACAAATATATATTCATGTTTATTTTGAGATTTAACTTTTTCTATATATATTAATATTTATTTTTTATATTAGTTTTACTTATATTATAATTCATATAAAAGATTTGATTAGATATATTTTTATTTATATTTTATATGGTTTAAAATTATATAATAATTAATATATTATGCTTTGCATTTTGTTTAATATATTTTAAATAATATTTATATGCATAAATAATTTTTATTACAAAATAAAATATAGTTAAAATCAAAAGTACTTTTTTATTTTTATGTTGCCAAACAACTATTGTACGAAGCTCCTTCACAAAATTCCTTTTTTAACAGTCAACTAATTTTTAAAAAAAAACTCTTTTTAAAAAAATTATACTGATATAAGATATAAGCTCATTTAAACATACACTCATCCGCGTAAGATGAGTGTCATTTCGCCATCTCATGCCTAAAAATGGGTGTGATGATACAACAAGAGGCTTAACAAGATGTTTCGGTGGTAGGTGTGACAGGACTTGTCAAGAACCACAAGAATTGGCGGGTAGCTCCTCCTCTTTAGGTCTTACCTACCCACTTCATGAATCTTACGCTCACCTAACCAGACTAAGAACATGTTGTCGAGTCTCACCACAACCAGCTCTTCGTATATTTATTTATTAATTCATAACTTCAACATTCCAGTCGTGGTTGGTGGCTGTTTCTCACATTAATGACTTTGGAGGATGATCGACAAGATCGGCAATTAAAACTCGCTTCCGTCTGACTCAACTCGAAGTTGGACGCAACAAATTTAACACACTGGGCTTGACAAAATTACCAGCTCGGCCCGACACCTAGCCCGGCCCCATTTGCCCAAATTTTGAATTACACTTAAATTTTTTATTTTTCAAGTTTCAACTCAAATTTAAATTCTAGCTAGTATGACCTGACTTGAAACTTAAATTTTTTAAGTAAATTAAAATTTTAAATATATATATTTAAGCAGACTTATTCGAATATAATCAAAACTCAAACTATTTAAACTTGATTCGACTTAAGCTCGGGCCTAGGGCATTAGGCTCGATCTAGCTTAAGTTGCTTATGACTAAGTATGCTTGATTTTCTTTGACCTAATAAACAAATGACATGACATCAGGATTACGTCCTTCAAAAATACTAAATTTAAAGTATAAGATTAATTGTTGGTTGTGTGAGTTATGTAGTTTTGGTTAGTGGAATCTAATTTTGAAGAACATCTTTAATTGTTTAAACTAATGATTGAAAAACTCAAGTTGTTTAATTGTTAAAATCTTGAATTGACTAATTTTTTAGTTTATTTTTTAATTTTTTAGTTTGATTTACTTTAATAATCTTTATTCTTAAAACTCGATCGATTTATTAATCGTTCAATTTCGTAAATTAATTAAATTCTATAAACTAAAATAAAAATTATTTTTTATTTAACTCTCCTTTTTTAATTAAACTTTAAATTCTTCAATAATTAAGAACAATCTTCTTCAGTCATATTTTAAATTTTAAATTTTATTCAATTTTTAAATAATTTTATGACATTATAATACTGGCTGAACCTTTTAAAACTTAAATCTTTTATTTTATTAATTTAACTTCTGGTCTGATCTTTAAAACATTAATTTAAACTTCTATAAGAACTATATGTTAATTAAGTTAAGGTTTTTTTTCGAAGGTCTTTGAAACTACAATAAGAAAATGGCTAAGGAAAGCCCATTGGTTATGGGTAAGAACCAAGGTTTAGAATAACGTTTCGTACTAGTCCGATACGATATTCGTAATATTAGTAAGAACAAGGTAATGGAAATTTTAGGGATGGTTATTGGTCACCTAACATCTAACCAAAGAGTATATTTTCTATATCTTTTTCACATTTTAAAAAATTAAGTAATGATTAATTATTCATTTATTTTATAATTATGTTAAACTGAGACTTATAAACTATTAGTTATGTTAGTAATTTGAGTTTGATCTTCTCCATAAAATTATTGTATGTGATATGGTTATTGTATAATATTATTAGGACGCACTAATAATAAAAGTTACATTTTTGACTATTTATCCTAAATCCTTTTTATTATCTCTTAATTTTATATAAGTTACTCGAATATTATATTTAGGGTTAACAAATTCAACTCTCTTATTAAGAAAATTTAGAAAAATTGCATAATTTTTTAAATTTTCAAAAAGATTATAGTTTTCAATTGGGTTAATTACTAAAAAATATATAAACTTTCGCCAATTTTTTAATTATAGCCCGAACTTTAAAAAGTATAAAATGTTTAAACTTTCAATTTTCTTTAATTTTAGCCAAACTTTAAAAAGTGGCAACAAAATATTCAAACTTTCAACTTTCTTTAATTCTAGTCTAACATTATTTGATGTTCTCCCGATGTCTTAAATCCTTTGTTTTTTATTTGTTCTTCTGACGTTCTAAACTACTCTCACATTACAGTGTATTGCACTAGTAAACCTGTAACGCCCCAAATTAGGGGTTAGAATAGTAAAGGAAGTTAGTACGAATTACGTTTGTTATTGCTTATTGATTATTTACTTAATTGTGCATAAGTATTATGGCATGCATTCATGGCATTTTCCGGGTATATTGGTTTAATGAAACTTCGGATT